>WEDG01001530.1:0-63321 GCA_017591395.1 Schistocephalus solidus
TTCAGTTACGTATTGCATTATCATCAGTCCCGATCGCAACCGACAAATCAACGAGCCCGTGGCTCAATGGTAGAAAGCATTCGACTCAATAAACCAAAGGTCGCGGGTTCGAATTTCCAGGTGTTCCACACTTTGAGATTGGGTATGACATGGCTGATAACGGCTTATAAGCCAGAAATGGCCATTCCGGTCTGCCCTTGTCTTTTGTCGGTTCCCCATTATCAAACAGATGCTACACGTCGCTATGCGACTGCCTGTGAGAACTCTAGTCTGAGATCAGGGCACAACGGAACATAAATGTTCCTTAAGCAGATCGGTGAGCCACACACTATCATCATATTCCCGATCGCAACCGAAAAGCAACGAGCCCGTGGCTCAATGGTAGAGCGTTCGACTCAAATACCAAAGGTCGCGGGTTCGAAATCCCAGGTGTTCCACACTTGGGATTGGGTATGACTGGCTGATGACGGCTAATAAGCCAGAAATGGCCATTCCGGTCTCCCTTGTCTTTGTCGGTTCCACATTATCAACAGATGCTACACGTCGCTATGCGACTGCCTGTGAGTACTCTAGTCTGAGATCCAGGGCACAACGTGAACATAAATGTTATTTAAGTAGATCGGTGAGCCACACACTATCATCATATTCCCGATCGCAACCGACAAAAGCAACGAGCCCGTGGCTCAATGGTTTGAGCGTTCGACTCAAATACCAAAGGTCGCGGGTTCGAATCCCAGGTGTTCCACACTTGGGATTGGGTATGACTGGCTGAAGACGGCTAATAACCCAGAAATGGCCATTCCGGTCTCCCTTGTCTGTGTCGGTTCCACATTATCAAAAGATGCTACACGTCGCTATGCGACTGCCTGTGAGTACTCTAGTCTGAGTTCCAGGGCACAACGGAACATAAATGTTCCTTAAGCAGATCGGTGAGCCACACATTATCATCATATTCCCGATCGCAACCGACAAAGCACGGAGCCCGTGGCTCAATGGTAGAGCGTTCGACTCAAAACCAAAGGTCGCGGGTTCGAATCCCAGGTTTTCCAACACTTGGGATTGGGTATGACTGGCTGATGACGGCTAAATAAGCCAGAAATGGCCATTCCGGTCTCCCTTGTCTTTGTCGGTTCCACATTATCAACAGATGCTACACGTCGCTATGCGACTGCCTGTGAGTACTCTAGTCTGAGTTCCAGGGCACAACGGGAACATAAATGTTCCTTTAAGCAGATCAGTAGCCACACATATCATCATATTCCCGATCGCAACCGACAAAGCAAGAGCCCGTGGCTCAATGGTAGAGCGTTTCGACTCAAATACCAAAGGTCGCGGGTTCGAATCCCAGGTGTTCCAAACTTGGGATTGGGTATGACTGGCTGATGACGGCTAATAAGCCAGAAATGGCCATTCCGGTCTCCCTTGTCTTTGTCGGTTCCACATTATCAACAGATGCTACACGTCGCTATGCGACTGCCTGTGAGAACTCTAGTCTGAGTTCCAGGGCACAACGGAACATAAATGTTCCTTAAAGCAGATCGGTGAGCCACACACTATCATCATATTCCCGATCGCAACCGACAAAAGCAACGAGCCCGTGGCTCAATGGTAGAGCGTTCGACTCAAATACCAAAGGTCGCGGGTTCGAATCCCAGGTGTTTCCACACTTGGGATTGGGTATGACTGGCTGATGACGGCTAATAAGCCAGAAATGGCCATTCCGGTCTCCCTTGTCTTTGTCGGTTCCACATTATCAACAGATGCTACACGTCGCTATGCGACTGCCTGTGAGTACTCTAGTCTGAGTTCCAGGGCACAACGGAACATAAATGTTCCTTAAGCAGATCGGTGAGCCACACACTATCATCATATTCCCGATCGCAACCGACAAAAGCAACGAGCCCGTGGCTCAATGGTAGAGCGTTCGACTCAAATACCAAAAGGTCGCGGGTTCGAATCCCAGGTGTTCCACACTTGGGATTGGGTATGACTGGCTGATGACGGCTAATAAGCCAGAAATGGCCATTCCGGTCTCCCTTGTCTTTGTCGGTTCCACATTATCAACAGATGCTACACGTCGCTATGCGACTGCCTGTGAGTACTCTAGTCTGAGTTCCAGGGCACAACGGAACATAAATGTTCCTTAAGCAGATCGGTGAGCCACACACTATCATCATATTCCCGATCGCAACCGACAAAGCAACGAGCCCGTGGCTCAATGGTAGAGCGTTCGACTCAAATACCAAAAGGTCGCGGGTTCGAATCCCAGGTGTTCCACACTTGGGATTGGGTATGACTGGCTGATGACGGCTAATAAGCCAGAAATGGCCATTCCGGTCTCCCTTGTCTTTGTCGGTTCCACATTATCAACAGATGCTACACGTCGCTATGCGACTGCCTGTGAGAACTCTAGTCTGAGTTCCAGGGCACAACGGAACATAAATGTTCCTTAAGCAGATCGGTGAGCCACACACTATCATCATATTCCCGATCGCAACCGACAAAGCAACGAGCCCGTGGCTCAATGGTAGAGCGTTCGACTCAAATACCAAAGGTCGCGGGTTCGAATCCCAGGTGTTCCACACTTGGGATTGGGTATGACTGGCTGATGACGGCTAATAAGCCAGAAATGGCCATTCCGGTCTCCCTTGTCTTTGTCGGTTCCACATTATCAACAGATGCTACACGTCGCTATGCGACTGCCTGTGAGTACTCTAGTCTGAGTTCCAGGGCACAACGGAACATAAATGTTCCTTAAGCAGATCGGTGAGCCACACACTATCATCATATTTCCCGATCGCAACCGACAAAAGCAACGAGCCCGTGGCTCAATGGTAGAGCGTTCGACTCAAATACAAAAGGTCGCGGGTTCGAATCCCAGGTGTTCCACACTTGGGATTGGGTATGACTGGCTGATGACGGCTAATAAGCCAGAAATGGCCATTCCGGTCTCCCTTGTCTTTGTCGGTTCCACATTATCAACAGATGCTACACGTCGCTATGCGACTGCCTGTGAGAACTCTAGTCTGAGTTCCAGGGCACAACGGAACATAAATGTTCCTTAAGCAGATCGGTGAGCCACACACTATCATCATATTCCCGATCGCAACCGACAAAGCAACGAGCCCGTGGCTCAATGGTAGAGCGTTTCGACTCAAATACCAAAGGTCGCGGGTTCGAATCCCAGGTGTTCCACACTTGGGATTGGGTATGACTAGCTGATGACGGCTAATAAGCCAGAAATGGCCATTCCGGTCTCCCTTGTCTTTTGTCGGTTCCACATTATCAACAGATGCTACACGTCGCTATGCGACTGCCTGTGAGTACTCTAGTCTGAGTTCACGGGCACAACGGAACATAAATGTTCCTTAAGCAGATCGGTGAGCCACACACTATCATCATATTCCCGATCGCAACCGACAAAAAGCAACGAGTCCCGTGGCTCAATGGTAGAGCATTCGACTCAAAATACCAAAGGTTTCGGGTTCGAATCCCAGGTGTTCCACACTTGGGATTGGGTATGACTGGCTGAAGACGGCTTATGAGGCCAGAAATGGCCATTCCGGTTTCCCTTGTCTTTTGTCGGTTCCACATTATCAACAGATGCTACACGTCACTATGCGACTGCCTGTGTGTACTCTAGTCTGAGTTCACGGTCACAATGGAACATAAATGTTCCTTAAGCAGATCGGTGAGCCACACACTATCATCATATTCCCGATCGCAACCGACAAAGCAACGAGCCCGTGGCTCAATGGTAGAGCGTTCGACTCAAATACCAAAGGTCGCGGGTTTCGAATCCCAGGTGTTCCACACTTGGGATTGGGTATGACTGGCTGATGACGGCTAATAAGCCAGAAATGGCCATTCTGGTCTCCCTTGTCTTTGTCGGTTCCACATTATCAACAGATGCTACACGTCGCTATGCGACTGCCTGTGAGTACTCTAGTCTGAGTTCCAGGGCACAACGGAACATAAATGTTCCTTAAGCAGATCGGTGAGCCACACACTATCATCATATTCCCGATCGCAACCGACAAAAGCAACGAGCCCGTGGCTCAATGGTGAGCGTTCGACTCAAATACCCAAAGGTCGCGGGTTCGAATCCCAGGTGTTCCACACTTGGGATTGGGTATGACTGGCTGATGACGGCTAATAAGCCCAGAAATGGCCATTCCGGTCTCCCCTTGTCTTTGTCGGTTCCACATTATCAACAGATGCTACACGTCGCTATGCGACTGCCTGTGAGAACTCTAGTCTGAGTTCCAGGGCACAACGGAACATAAATGTTCCTTAAGCAGATCGGTGAGCCACACACTATCATCATATTCCCGATCGCAACCGACAAAAAGCAACGAGCCCGTGGCTCAATGGTAGAGCGTTCGACTCAAATACCCAAAGGTCGCGGGTTCGAATCCCAGGTGTTCCACACTTGGGATTGGGTATGACTGGCTGATGACGGCTAATAAAGCCAGAAATGGCCATTCCGGTCTCCCTTGTCTTTGTCGGTTCCACATTATCAACAGATGCTACACGTCGCTATGCGACTGCCTGTGAGTACTCTAGTCTGAGTTCCAGGGCACAACGGAACATAAATGTTCCTTAAGCAGATCGGTGAGCCACACACTATCATCATATTTCCGATCGCAACCGACAAAGCAACGAGCCCGTGGCTCAATGGTAGAGCGTTCGACTCAAATACCAAAGGTCGCGGGTTCGAATCCCAGGTGTTCCACACTTGGGATTGGGTATGACTGGCTGATGACGGCTAATAAGCCGGAAATGGCCATTCCGGTCTCCCTTGTCTTTGTCGGTTCCACATTATCAACAGATGCTACACGTCGCTATGCGACTGCCTGTGAGTACTCTAGTCTGAGTTCCAGGGCACAACGGAACATAAATGTTCCTTAAGCAGATCGGTGAGCCACACACTATCATCATATTCCCGATCGCAACCGACAAAAGCAACGAGCCCGTGGCTCAATGGTAGAGCGTTCGACTCAAATACCAAAGGTCGCGGGTTCGAATCCCAGGTGTTCCACACTTGGGATTGGGTATGACTGGCTGATGACGGCTAATAAGCCAGAAATGGCCATTCCGGTCTCCCTTGTCTTTGTCGGTTCCACATTATCAACAGATGCTACACGTCGCTATGCGACTGCCTGTGAGTACTCTAGTCTGAGTTCCAGGGCACAACGGAACATAAATGTTCCTTAAGCAGATCGGTGAGCCACACACTATCATCATATTCCCGATCGCAACCGACAAAGCAACGAGCCCGTGGCTCAATGGTAGAGCGTTCGACTCAAATACCAAAGGTCGCGGGTTCGAATCCCAGG
The DNA here is from genome assembly GCA_017591395.1 of Schistocephalus solidus. Lineage (NCBI taxonomy): Eukaryota > Metazoa > Platyhelminthes > Cestoda > Diphyllobothriidea > Diphyllobothriidae > Schistocephalus > Schistocephalus solidus. The sequence goes on from WEDG01001530.1 coordinate 5,340, forward strand.
TGTTCCACACTTGGGATTGGGTATGACTGGCTGATGACGGCTAATAAGCCAGAAATGGCCATTCCGGTCTCCCTTGTCTTTGTCGGTTCCACATTATCAACATATGCTACACGTCGCTATGCGACTGCCTGTGAGTACTCTAGTCTGAGTTTCAGGGCACAACGGAACATAAATGTTCCTTAAGCAGATCGGTGAGCCACACACTATCATCATATTCCCGATCGCAACCGACAAAGCAACGAGCCCGTGGCTCAATGGTAGAGCGTTCGACTCAAATACCAAAGGTCGCGGGTTCGAATCCCAGGTGTTCCACACTTGGGATTGGGTATGACTGGCTGATGACGGCTAATAAGCCAGAAATGGCCATTCCGGTCTCCCTTGTCTTTGTCGGTTCCACATTATCAACAGATGCTACACGTCGCTATGCGACTGCCTGTGAGTACTCTAGTCTGAGTTCCAGGGCACAACGGAACATAAATGTTCCTTAAGCAGATCGGTGAGCCACACACTATCATCATATTCCCGATCGCAACCGACAAAGCAACGAGCCCGTGGCTCAATGGTAGAGCGTTCGACTCAAATACCAAAGGTCGCGGGTTCGAATCCCAGGTGTTCCACACTTGGGATTGGGTATGACTGGCTGATGACGGCTAATAAGCCAGAAATGGCCATTCCGGTCTCCCTTGTCTTTGTCGGTTCCACATTATCAACATATGCTACACGTCGCTATGCGACTGCCTGTGAGTACTCTAGTCTGAGTTCCAGGGCACAACGGAACATAAATGTTCCTTAAGCAGATCGGTGAGCCACACACTATCATCATATTCCCGATCGCAACCGACAAAGCAACGAGCCCGTGGCTCAATGGTAGAGCGTTCGACTCAAATACCAAAGGTCGCGGGTTCGAATCCCAGGTGTTCCCACACTTGGGATTGGGTATGACTGGCTGATGACGGCTAATAAGCCAGAAATGGCCATTCCGGTCTCCCCTTGTCTTTTGTCGGTTCCACATTATCAACAGATGCTACACGTCGCTATGCGACTGCCTGTGAGTACTCTAGTCTGAGTTCCAGGGCACAACGGAACATAAATGTTCCTTAAGCAGATCGGTGAGCCACACACTATCATCATATTCCCGATCGCAACCGACAAAGCAACGAGCCCGTGGCTCAATGGTAGAGCGTTCGACTCAAATACCAAAGGTCGCGGGTTCGAATCCCAGGTGTTTCCACACTTGGGATTGGGTATGACTGGCTGATGACGGCTAATAAGCCAGAAATGGCCATTCCGGTCTCCCTTGTCTTTGTCGGTTCCACATTATCAACATATGCTACACGTCGCTATGCGACTGCCTGTGAGTACTCTAGTCTGAGTTCCAGGGCACAACGGAACATAAATGTTCCTTAAGCAGATCGGTGAGCCGCACACTATCATCATATTCCCGATCGCAACCGACAAAGGAACGAGCCCGTGGCTCAATGGTAGAGCGTTCGACTCAAATACCAAAGGTCGCGGGTTCGAATCCCAGGTGTTCAAAAACTTGGGATTGGGTATGACTGGCTGATGACGGCTAATAAGCCAGAAATGGCCATTCCGGTCTCCCTTGTCTTTGTCGGTTCCACATTATCAACATATGCTACACGTCGCTATGCGACTGCCTGTGAGTACTCTAGTCTGAGTTCCAGGGCACAACGGAACATAAATGTTCCTTAAGCAGATCGGTGAGCCACACACTATCATCATATTCCCGATCGCAACCGACAAAGCAACGAGCCCGTGGCTCAATGGTAGAGCGTTCGACTCAAATACCAAAAGGTCGCGGGTTCGAATCCCAGGTGTTCCACACTTGGGATTGGGTATGACTGGCTGATGACGGCTAATAAGCCAGAAATGGCCATTCCGGTCTCCCTTGTCTTTGTCGGTTCCACATTATCAACATATGCTACACGTCGCTATGCGACTGCCTGTGAGTACTCTAGTCTGAGTTCCAGGGCACAACGGAACATAAATGTTCCTTAAGCAGATCGGTGAGCCACACACTATCATCATATTCCTGATCGCAACCGACAAAAGCAACGAGCCCGTGGCTCAATGGTAGAGCGTTCGACTCAAATACCAAAGGTCGCGGGTTCGAATCCCAGGTGTTCCACACTTGGGATTGGGTATGACTGGCTGATGACGGCTAATAAGCCAGAAATGGCCATTCCGGTCTCCCTTGTCTTTGTCGGTTCCACATTATCAACATATGCTACACGTCGCTATGCGACTGCCTGTGAGTACTCTAGTCTGAGTTCCAGGGCACAACGGAACATAACTGTTCCTTAAGCAGATCGGTGAGCCACACACTATCATCATATTCCCGATCGCAACCGACAAAGCAACGAGCCCGTGGCTCAATGGTAGAGCGTTCGACTCAAATACCAAAGGTCGCGGGTTCGAATCCCAGGTGTTCCACACTTGGGATTGGGTATGACTGGCTGATGACGGCTAATAAGCCAGAAATGGCCATTCCGGTCTCCCTTGTCTTTGTCGGTTCCACATTATCAACATATGCTACACGTCGCTATGCGACTGCCTGTGAGTACTCTAGTCTGAGTTCCAGGGCACAACGGAACATAAATGTTCCTTAAGCAGATCGGTGAGCCACACACTATCATCATATTCCCGATCGCAACCGACAAAGCAACGAGCCCGTGGCTCAATGGTAGAGCGTTCGACTCAAATACCAAAGGTCGCGGGTTCGAATCCCAGGTGTTCCACACTTGGGATTGGGTATGACTGGCTGATGACGGCTAATAAGCCAGAAATGGCCATTCCGGTCTCCCTTTGTCTTTGTCGGTTCCACATTATCAACATATGCTACACGTCGCTATGCGACTGCCTGTGAGTACTCTAGTCTGAGTTCCAGGGCACAACGGAACATAAATGTTCCTTAAGCAGATCGGTGAGCCACACACTATCATCATATTCCCGATCGCAACCGACAAAGCAACGAGCCCGTGGCTCAATGGTAGAGCGTTCGACTCAAATACCAAAGGTCGCGGGTTCGAATCCCAGGTGTTCCACACTTGGGATTGGGTATGACTGGCTGATGACGGCTAATAAGCCAGAAATGGCCATTCCGGTCTCCCTTGTCTTTGTCGGTTCCACATTATCAACATATGCTACACGTCGCTATGCGACTGCCTGTGAGTACTCTAGTCTGAGTTCCAGGGCACAACGGAACATAAATGTTCCTTAAGCAGATCGGTGAGCCACACACTATCATCATATTCCCGATCGCAACCGACAAAGCAACGAGCCCGTGGCTCAATGGTAGAGCGTTCGACTCAAATACCAAAGGTCGCGGGTTCGAATCCCAGGTGTTCCACACTTGGGATTGGGTATGACTGGCTGATGACGGCTAATAAGCCAGAAATGGCCATTCCGGTCTCCCTTGTCTTTGTCGGTTCCACATTATCAACATATGCTACACGTCGCTATGCGACTGCCTGTGAGTACTCTAGTCTGAGTTCCAGGGCACAACGGAACATAAATGTTCCTTAAGCAGATCGGTGAGCCACACACTATCATCATATTCCCGATCGCAACCGACAAAGCAACGAGCCCGTGGCTCAATGGTAGAGCGTTCGACTCAAGTACCAAAGGTCGCGGGTTCGAATCCCAGGTGTTCCACACTTGGGATTGGGTATGACTGGCTGATGACGGCTAATAAGCCAGAAATGGCCATTCCGGTCTCCCTTGTCTTTGTCGGTTCCACATTATCAACATATGCTACACGTCGCTATGCGACTGCCTGTGAGTACTCTAGTCTGAGTTCCAGGGCACAACGGAACATAAATGTTCCTTAAGCAGATCGGTGAGCCACACACTATCATCATATTCCCGATCGCAACCGACAAAGCAACGAGCCCGTGGCTCAATGGTAGAGCGTTCGACTCAAATACCAAAGGTCGCGGGTTCGAATCCCAGGTGTTCCACACTTGGGATTGGGTATGACTGGCTGATGACGGCTAATAAGCCAGAAATGGCCATTCCGGTCTCCCCTTGTCTTTGTCGGTTCCACATTATCAACATATGCTACACGTCGCTATGCGACTGCCTGTGAGTACTCTAGTCTGAGTTCCAGGGCACAACGGAACATAAATGTTCCTTAAGCAGATCGGTGAGCCACACACTATCATCATATTCCCGATCGCAACCGACAAAGCAACGAGCCCGTGGCTCAATGGTAGAGCGTTCGACTCAAATACCAAAGGTCGCGGGTTCGAATCCCAGGTGTTCCACACTTGGGATTGGGTATGACTGGCTGATGACGGCTAATAAGCCAGAAATGGCCATTCCGGTCTCCCTTGTCTTTGTCGGTTCCACATTATCAACATATGCTACACGTCGCTATGCGACTGCCTGTGAGTACTCTAGTCTGAGTTCCAGGGCACAACGGAACATAAATGTTCCTTAAGCAGATCGGTGAGCCACACACTATCATCATATTCCCGATCGCAACCGACAAAAGCAACGAGCCCGTGGCTCAATGGTAGAGCGTTCGACTCAAATACCAAAGGTCGCGGGTTCGAATCCCAGGTGTTCCACACTTGGGATTGGGTATGACTGGCTGATGACGGCTAATAAGCCAGAAATGGCCATTCCGGTCTCCCTTGTCTTTGTCGGTTCCACATTATCAACATATGCTACACGTCGCTATGCGACTGCCTGTGAGTACTCTAGTCTGAGTTCCAGGGCACAACGGAACATAAATGTTCCTTAAGCAGATCGGTGAGCCACACACTATCATCATATTCCCGATCGCAACCGACAAAAGCAACGAGCCCGTGGCTCAATGGTAGAGCGTTCGACTCAAATACCAAAGGTCGCGGGTTCGAATCCCAGGTGTTCCACACTTGGGATTGGGTATGACTGGCTGATGACGGCTAATAAGCCAGAAATGGCCATTCGGTCTCCCTTGTCTTTGTCGGTTCCACATTATCAACATATGCTACACGTCGCTATGCGACTGCCTGTGAGTACTCTAGTCTGAGTTCCAGGGCACAACGGAACATAAATGTTCCTTAAGCAGATCGGTGAGCCACACACTATCATCATATTCCCGATCGCAACCGACAAAGCAACGAGCCCGTGGCTCAATGGTAGAGCGTTCGACTCAAATACCAAAGGTCGCGGGTTCGAATCCCAGGTGTTCCACACTTGGGATTGGGTATGACTGGCTGATGACGGCTAATAAGCCAGAAATGGCCATTCCGGTGTCCCTTGTCTTTGTCGGTTCCACATTATCAACATATGCTACACGTCGCTATGCGACTGCCTGTGAGTACTCTAGTCTGAGTTCCAGGGCACAACGGAACATAAATGTTCCTTAAGCAGATCGGTGAGCCACACACTATCATCATATTCCCGATCGCAACCGACAAAGCAACGAGCCCGTGGCTCAATGGTAGAGCGTTCGACTCAAATACCAAAGGTCGCGGGTTCGAATCCCAGGTGTTCCACACTTGGGATTGGGTATGACTGGCTGATGACGGCTAATAAGCCAGAAATGGCCATTCCGGTCTCCCTTGTCTTTGTCGGTTCCACATTATCAACATATGCTACACGTCGCTATGCGACTGCCTGTGAGTACTCTAGTCTGAGTTCCAGGGCACAACGGAACATAAATGTTCCTTAAGCAGATCGGTGAGCCACACACTATCATCATATTCCCGATCGCAACCGACAAAGCAACGAGCCCGTGGCTCAATGGTAGAGCGTTCGACTCAAATACCAAAGGTCGCGGGTTCGAATCCCAGGTGTTCCACACTTGGGATTGGGTATGACTGGCTGATGACGGCTAATAAGCCAGAAATGGCCATTCCAGTCTCCTTGTCTTTGTCGGTTCCACATTATCAACATATGCTACACGTCGCTATGCGACTGCCTGTGAGTACTCTAGTCTGAGTTCCAGGGCACAACGGAACATAAATGTTCCTTAAGCAGATCGGTGAGCCACACACTATCATCATATTCCCGATCGCAACCGACAAAGCAATGAGCCCGTGGCTCAATGGTAGAGCGTTCGACTCAAATACCAAAGGTCGCGGGTTCGAATCCCAGGTGTTCCACACTTGGGATTGGGTATGACTGGCTGATGACGGCTAATAAGCCAGAAAATGGCCATTCCGGTCTCCCTTGTCTTTGTCGGTTCCACATTATCAACATATGCTACACGTCGCTATGCGACTGCCTGTGAGTACTCTAGTCTGAGTTCCAGGGCACAACGGAACATAAATGTTCCTTAAGCAGATCGGTGAGCCACACACTATCATCATATTCCCGATCGCAACCGACAAAAGCAACGAGCCCGTGGCTCAATGGTAGAGCGTTCGACTCAAATACCAAAAGGTCGTGGGTTCGAATCCCAGGTGTTCCACACTTGGGATTGGGTATGACTGGCTGATGACGGCTAATAAGCCAGAAATGGCCATTCCGGTCTCCCTTGTCTTTGTCGGTTCCACATTATCAACATATGCTACACGTCGCTATGCGACTGCCTGTGAGTACTCTAGTCTGAGTTCCAGGGCACAACGGAACATAAATGTTCCTTAAGCAGATCGGTGAGCCACACACTATCATCATATTCCCGATCGCAACCGACAAAGCAACGAGCCCGTGGCTCAATGGTAGAGCGTTCGACTCAAAATACCAAAGGTCGCGGGTTCGAATCCCAGGTGTTCCACACTTGGGATTGGGTATGACTGGCTGATGACGGCTAATAAGCCAGAAATGGCCATTCCGGTCTCCCTTGTCTTTGTCGGTTCCACATTATCAACATATGCTACACGTCGCTATGCGACTGCCTGTGAGTACTCTAGTCTGAGTTTCCAGGGCACAACGGAACATAAATGTTCCTTTAAGCAGATCGGTGAGCCACACACTATCATCATATTCCCGATCGCAACCGACAAAGCAACGAGCCCGTGGCTCAATGGTAGAGCGTTCGACTCAAATACCAAAGGTCGCGGGTTCGAATCCCAGGTGTTCCACACTTGGGATTGGGTATGACTGGCTGATGACGGCTAATAAGCCAGAAATGGCCATTCCGGTCTCCCTTGTCTTTGTCGGTTCCACATTATCAACATATGCTACACGTCGCTATGCGACTGCCTGTGAGTACTCTAGTCTGAGTTCCAGGGCACAACGGAACATAAATGTTCCTTAAGCAGATCGGTGAGCCACACACTATCATCATATTCCCGATCGCAACCGACAAAGCAACGAGCCCGTGGCTCAATGGTAGAGCGTTCGACTCAAATACCAAAGGTCGCGGGTTCGAATCCCAGGTGTTCCACACTTGGGATTGGGTATGACTGGCTGATGACGGCTAATAAGCCAGAAATGGCCATTCCGGTCTCCCTTGTCTTTGTCGGTTCCACATTATCAACATATGCTACACGTCGCTATGCGACTGCCTGTGAGTACTCTAGTCTGAGTTCCAGGGCACAACGGAACATAAATGTTCCTTAAGCAGATCGGTGAGCCACACACTATCATCATATTCCCGATCGCAACCGACAAAGCAACGAGCCCGTGGCTCAATGGTAGAGCGTTTCGACTCAAAATACCAAAGGTCGCGGGTTCGAATCCCAGGTGTTCCACACTTGGGATTGGGTATGACTGGCTGATGACGGCTAATAAGCCAGAAATGGCCATTCCGGTCTCCCTTGTCTTTGTCGGTTCCACATTATCAACATATGCTACACGTCGCTATGCGACTGCCTGTGAGTACTCTAGTCTGAGTTCCAGGGCACAACGGAACATAAATGTTCCTTAAGCAGATCGGTGAGCCACACACTATCATCATATTCCCGATCGCAACCGACAAAGCAACGAGCCCGTGGCTCAATGGTAGAGCGTTCGACTCAAATACCAAAAGGTCGCGGGTTCGAATCCCAGGTGTTCCACACTTGGGATTGGGTATGACTGGCTGATGACGGCTATTTAAGCCAGAAATGGCCATTCCGGTCTCCCTTGTCTTTGTCGGTTCCACATTATCAACATATGCTACACGTCGCTATGCGACTGCCTGTGAGTACTCTAGTCTGAGTTCCAGGGCACAACGGAACATAAATGTTCCTTAAGCAGATCGGTGAGCCACACACTATCATCATATTCCCGATCGCAACCGACAAAGCAACGAGCCCGTGGCTCAATGGTAGAGCGTTCGACTCAAAATACCAAAGGTCGCGGGTTCGAATCCCAGGTGTTCCACACTTGGGATTGGGTATGACTGGCTGATGACGGCTAATAAGCCAGAAATGGCCATTCCGGTCTCCCTTGTCTTTGTCGGTTCCACATTATCAACATGAGCTACACGTCGCTTTGCGACTGCCAATGAGTACTCTTGTCTGAGTTCCAGGGCACAACGGAACATAAATGTTCCTTAAGCAGATCGGTGAGCCACACACTATCATCATATTCCCGATCGCAACCGACAAAAGCAACGAGCCCGTGGCTCAATGGTAGAGCGTTCGACTCAAATACCAAAGGTCGCGGGTTTCGAATCCCAGGTGTTCCACACTTGGGATTGGGTATGACTGGCTGATGACGGCTAATAAGCCAGAAATGGCCATTCCGGTCTCCCCTTGTCTTTGTCGGTTCCACATTATCAACATATGCTACACGTCGCTATGCGACTGCCTGTGAGTACTCTTGTCTGAGTTCCAGGGCACAACGGAACATAAATGTTCCTTAAGCAGATCGGTGAGCCACACACTATCATCATATTCCCGATCACAACTGACAAAGCAACGAGCCCGTGGCTCAATGGTAGAGCGTTCGACTCAAATACCAAAGGTCGCGGGTTCGAATCCCAGGTGTTCCACACTTGGGATTGGGTATGACTGGCTGATGACGGCTATAAGCCAGAAATGGCCATTCCGGTCTCCCCTTGTCTTTGTCGGTTCCACATTATCAACATATGCTACACGTCGCTATGCGACTGCCTGTGAGTACTCGGTCTGAGTTCCAGGGCACAACGGAACATAAATGTTCCTTAAGCAGATCGGTGAGCCACACACTATCATCATATTCCCGATCGCAACTGACAAAGCAACGAGCCCGTGGCTCAATGGTAGAGCGTTCGACTCAAATACCAAAGGTCGCGGGTTCGAATCCCAGGTGTTCCACACTTGGGATTGGGTATGACTGGCTGATGACGGCTAATAAGCCAGAAATGGCCATTCCGGTCTCCCTTGTCTTTGTCGGTTCCACATTATCAACATATGCTACACGTCGCTATGCGACTGCCTGTGAGTACTCTAGTCTGAGTTCCAGGGCACAACGGAACATAAATGTTCCTTAAGCAGATCGGTGAGCCACACACTATCATCATATTCCCGATCGCAACCGACAAAGCAACGAGCCCGTGGCTCAATGGTAGAGCGTTCGACTCAAATACCAAAGGTCGCGGGTTCGAATCCCAGGTGTTCCACACTTGGGATTGGGTATGACTGGCTGATGACGGCTAATAAGCCAGAAATGGCCATTCCGGTCTCCCCTTGTCTTTGTCGGTTCCACATTATCAACATATGCTACACGTCGCTATGCGACTGCCTGTGAGTACTCTAGTCTGAGTTCCAGGGCACAACGGAACATAAATATTCCTTAAGCAGATCGGTGAGCCACACACTATCATCATATTCCCGATCACAACCGACAAAGCAACGAGCCCCATGGCTCAATGGTAGAGCGTTCGACTCAAATACCAAAGGTCGCGGGTTCGAATCCCAGGTGTTCCACACTTGGGATTGGGTATGACTGGCTGATGACGGCTAATAAGCCAGAAATGGCCATTCCGGTCTCCCTTGTCTTTGTCGGTTCCACATTATCAACATATGCTACACGTCGCTATGCGACTGCCTGTGAGTACTCTAGTCTGAGTTCCAGGGCACAACGGAACATAAATGTTTCCTTAAGCAGATCGGTGAGCCACACACTATCATCATATTCCCGATCGCAACCGACAAAGCAACGAGCCCGTGGCTCAATGGTAGAGCGTTCGACTCAAATACCAAAGGTCGCGGGTTCGAATCCCAGGTGTTCCAAACTTGGGATTGGGTATGACTGGTTGATGACGGCTATAAGCCAGAAATGGCCATTCGGTCTCCCTGTCTTTGTCGGTTCCACATTATCAACATATGCTACACGTCGCTATGCGACTGCCTGTGAGTACTCTAGTCTGAGTTCCAGGGCACAACGGAACATTAAATGTTCCCTTAAGCAGATCGGTGAGCCACACACTATCATCATATTCCCGATCGCAACCGACAAAGCAACGAGCCCGTGGCTCAATGGTAGAGCGTTCGACTAAAATACCAAAGGTCGCGGGTTCGAATCCCAGGTGTTCCACACTTGGGATTGGGTATGACTGGCTGATGACGGCTAATAAGCCAGAAATGGCCATTCGAGTCTTCCTTGTCTTTGTTAGTTCCACATTATCAACATGAGCTACACGTCGCTTTGCGACTGCCAATGAGTACACTTGTCTGAGTTCCAGGGCACAACGGAACATAAATTTTCCTTAAGCAGATCAGTGAGCCACACACTATCATCATATTTCCTTTCTTAACTGACAAAAAAACGAGCCCGTGTCTCAATGGTAGAGCGTTCGACTCAAATACCAAAGGTCGCGGGTTCAAATTCCAGATGTTCCAAACTTAGGATTGGGTGTGACTGTCTGATGACGGCTATTAAGCCAGAAATGGCCATTCCGGTCTCCCTTGTCTTTGTTAGTTCCACATTATCAACATGCGCTACACGTCGCTTTGCGACTGCCAGTGAGTACTCTTGTCTGAGTTCCAGGGCACAACGGAACATAAAGTTTCCTTAAGCAGATCGGTGAGCCACACACTATCATCATATTCCCCATCACAACTGACAAAGCAACGAGCCCGTGGCTCAATGGTAGAGCGTTCGACTCAAATACCAAAGGTCGCGGGTTCGAATCCCAGGTGTTCCAAACTTAGGATTGGGTATGACTGGTTGATGACGGCTTTTAAGCCAGAAATGGCCATTTCGGTCTCCCTTGTCTTTGTCAGTTCCACATTATCAACATATGCTACACGTCGATTTGCGACTGCCTGTTAGTTCTCTAGTCTGAGTTCCAGCGGACAACGGATCATAAATGTTCCTTAAGCAGATCGGTGAATTACAAACTATCATCATATTCCTGATCGCAACCGACAGAGCAGCGAGCCCATGGCTCAATGGTAGAGCGTTTGACTCAAATACCAATGTTAGCGGGTTCAAATTCCAGGTGTTCCAAACTTAGGATTGGGTATGACTAGCTGATTACGGCTATTAAGCAAGAAATGGTCATTCCGGTCTCCATTGTCTTTGTCAGTTCCACATTATCAACATATGCTACACGTCGCTATGCGACTGCCTGTGAGTACTCGAGTCTGAGTTCCAGGGCACAATGGAACATAAATGTTCCTTAAGCAGATCGGTGAGCCACACACTATCATCATATTCCCGATCGCAACCGACAAAGCAACGAGCCCGTGGCCCAATGGTTGAGAGTTCGACTCCAAATAACAAAGGTCGCGGGTTCGAATCCCAGGTTTTCCACACTTTGGGATTGAGTATGAATGCCTGATGACGGCTAATAAGCCAGAAAAAAGGCCATTCCGGTCTCCCCTTGTCTTTGTCGGTTCCACCTTAACAACATATGCTACACGTCACTATGCGACTGCCTGTGAGTACTCTAGTCTGAGTTCCAGGGCACAACGGAACATTAATATTCCTTAAGCAGATCGGTGAGCTACACACTATCATCATATTACCGATCGCAACCGACAAAGCAACAAGCCCGTGGCTCAACGGTAGAGTGTTCGACTAAAATAACAAAGGTCGCGGGTTTCAATCACAGGTGTTCCAAACTAAGGATTGGGTGTGACTGTCTGATGACGGCTATTAAGCCAGAAATGGCCATTCCGGTCTCTCTTGTCTTTGTTGGTTCCACATTATCAACATATGCTACACGTCGCTATGCGACTGCCTGTGAGTACTCTAGTCTGAGTTCCAGGGCACAACGGAACATAAATGTTCCTTAAGCAGATCGGTGAGCCACACACTATCATCATATTCCCCATCACAACCGACAAAGCAACGAGCCCGTGGCTCAATGGTAGTGCGTTCGACTCAAATACTAAAGGTCGCGGGTTCGAATCCCAGGTGTTCCAAACTTGGGATTGGGTATGACTGGCTGATGACGGCTATTAAGCCAGAAATGGCCATTCCGGTCTCCCTTGTCTTTGTCGGTTCCACATTATCAACATATGCTACACGTCGCTTTGCGACTGCCTGTGAGTACTCTAGTCTGAGTTCCAGCGCACAACTGATAATAAATGTTCCTTAAGCAGATCGGTGAGTTACAAACTATCATCATATTCCTGATCGCAACCGACAAATCAGCGATCCCATGGCTCAATGTTAGAGCGTTTGACTCCAAATACCAATGTTCGCGGGTTCAAATTCCAGGTGTTCCACACTTACAGGATTGCGTATGACTAGCTGATGACGGCTATTAAGCAAGAAATGGTCATTCCGGTCTCCATTGTCGTTGTCAGTTCCACATTATCAAAATAAGCTACAAGTCGCTTTGCGACTGCCTGTGTGTACTCGAGTGAGTTCCAGGGCACAATGGAAATTAAATATTCCTTAAGCAGATCGGTGAACCACACACTATCATCATATTCCCGATCGCAACCGACAAAGCAACGATTCCATTGCCCAATGGTTGAGAGTTCGACTCAAATACCAAAGGTCGCGGGTTCGAATCCCAGGTTTTCCACACTTGGGATTAAGTATGATTGCCTGATGACGGCTAATAAGCCAGAAAAGGCCCTTTCGGCCATCCCTGTCTTTTTTGGTTCCACCTTAACAACATATGCTACACGTCATTATGCAACTGCCTGTGAGTACTCAAGTCTGAGTTCCAGGGCACAACCGAACATAAATATTCCTTAAGCAGATCGGTGAGCTACACACTATCATCATATTACCGAACGCAACCGACAAAGCAACAAGCCCGTGGCTCAATGGTAGAGCGTTTGACTTAAATAACAAAGGTCGCGGGTTTCAATCACAGGTGTTCCAAGCTTGGGATTGGGTATGACTGGCTGATGATGGCTTATAAGGGAGAAATGGCCCTTACGGTCACCCTTATCTTTGTCGGTTCCACATTATCAACATATGCTACACGTCGCTATGCGAATGCCTGTGAGTACTCTAGTCTGAGTTCCAGGGCACAACGGAACATAAATATTCCTTAAGCAGATCGGTGAGCCATACACTATCATCATATTCCCCGATCGCAACCGACAAAGCAACGAGCCCGTTGGCTCAATGGTTGAGCGTTCGACTCAAATACCAAAAGGTCGCGGGTTCGAATCCCCGGGTTTCCACACTTGGGATTGAGTATGAATGCCTGATGAAGGCTAATAAGCCAGAAAAGGCCCTTCCGGCCATCCTTGTCTTTGTCGGTTCCACATTATCAACATATGCTACACGTCACTATGCGACTGCCTGTGAGTACTCTAGTCTGAGTTCCAGGGCACAACGGAACATAAATGTTCCTTAAGCAGATCGGTGAGCCACACACTATCATCATATTCCCGATCGCAACCGACAAAAGCAACAAGCCCGTGGCTCAATGGTAGAGCGTTCGACTCAAAATACCAAAGGTCGCGGGTTTCGAATCCCAGGTGTTCCACACTTGGGTTTGGGTATGACTGGCTGATGACGGCTTATAAGCCAGAAATGGCCATTCCGGTCTCCCTTGTCTTTGTCAGTTCCACATTATCAACATATGCTACACGTCGCTTTGCGACTGCCTGTGAGTACTCTAGTCTGAGTTCCAGGGCACAACGGAACATAAATATTCCTTAAGCAGATCGGTGAGCTACCACACTATCATCATATTCCCGATCGCAACCTACAAAGCAACAAGCCCGTGGCTCAATGGTAGAGCGTTCGACTTAAATAACAAAGGTCGTGGGTTTCAATCCCAGGTGTTCCACACTTGGGATTGGGTATGACTGACTGATGACGGCTAATAAGCCAGAAATGGCAATTCCGGTAATCCTTGTCTTTGTGGGTTCCACATTATGAACATATCCTACACGTCGCTATGCGACTGACTCTGAGTACTCTAGTCTGAGTTCTAGGGCAAAACGGATCATAAATATTCCTTGAGCAGATCGGTGAGCATTGCACTATCATCATATTTTCGATCACAACCGACAAAGGCACGAGCCCGTGGCTCAATGGTTGAGCGTTCGACTCAATTATTAAAGGTCGCGGTTTCGAATCCCAGGTTTTGCACTCTTGAGATTGGGTATAACTGTCTGATGACTCCTAATAAGCCAGGAATGGCCATTCGAATATCCATTGTCTTTATCGGTTCCACATTATCAACATATGCTACACGTCGCTATGCGACTGACTCTGAGTACTCTAGTCTGAGTTCTAGGGCAAAACGGATCATAAATATTCCTTAAGCAGATCGGTGAGCTACACACTATTATCATATTCCCGATCGCAACCGACAAAGCAACAAGCCCGTGGCTCAATGGAACAGCGTTCGACTTAAGTAACAAAGGTCGCGGGTTTCAATCCCAGGTGTTCAAATATTGGGATTGAATATGACTGGCTGATGATGGCTTATAAGAGAGAAATGGCCATTACGGTCACCCTTATCTTTGTCGGTTTCACATTATCAACATATGCTACACGTCGCTATGTGACTGCCTGTGAGTACTCTAGTCTGATGTCCAGGGCACAACGGAAAATAAATGTTCCTTAAGCAGATCGGTGAGCTACACACTATCATCATATTCCCGATCGCAACCGACAAAGCAACGAGCCCGTTGCCCAATGGTTGAGCGTTCGACTCAAATACCAAAGGTCGTGGGTTCGAATCCCAGGTTTTCCACACTTGGGATTGAGTATGAATGCCTGATGAAGGCTAATAAGCCAGAAAAGGCCCTTCCGGCCGGTCCTTGTCTTTGTCGGTTCCTTATTATCAACATATGCTACACGTCGCTATGCGACTGCCTGTGAGTACTCTAGTCTGAGTTCTAGGGCAAAACGGAACATAAATATTCCTTAAGCAGATCGGTGAGCCACACACTATCATCATATTCCCGATCACAACCGACAAAGCAACGAGCCCATGGCTCAATGGTAGAGCGTTAGACCAATTATTAAATGTCGCGGGTTCGAATCCCAGATGTTTAACACTTAGGATTTTGTATAACTGTCTGATGACAGCTAATAAGCCAGAAATGGCCATTTGGGTATCCATTGTCTTAGTCGGTTCCACATTATCAACATATGCTACAAGTCGCCGTGCTACTGCCTGTGAGTACTCTTGTCTGAGTTCCAGGGCACAACGGAACATAAATATTCCTTAAGCAGATCGTTGAGCATCGCCCTATCATCATATTTTCGATCACAACCGACAAAGCAACGAGCCCGTGGCTCAGTGGTAGAGCATTCGACTCAAATAGCAAAGGGTGCGGGTTCGAATCCCAGGTGTTCCACACTTGGGATTGGGTATGACTGGCTGATGACGGCTAAACAGTCAGAAATGCCGCTTCCTGTCATCCTTGTCTTTGTCGGTTCCACAATATCAACATATGCTACACGTTGCTATGCGACTGCCAGTGAGTACTCTGTTCTGAGTTCCAGCGCACAACGAAACATATACGTTCCTTTGGCAGATCGGTGAGCCACACACTATCATCATATTCCTGATCTCAAAAGACAAAGCAACCAGCCCGTGGCTCAAAAGTAGGGCGTTCGACTGAAATTCCAATGGTTGCGGTTACGAATCTCAGGTGTTCCACACCTCGGATACGTATGATTGGTTGATGACTGCTATTAAGCCAGAAATGGCCATTCCGGTCTCCCTTGTCTTTGTCAGTTCCACCTTAACAACATGAGCTACACGTCGCTTTGCGACTGCCTGTGAGTGTCCTTGTCTGAGTTTCAGGGCACAACGGAACATAAATATTCCTTAAGCAGATCGGTGAGCATTGCACTATTATCATATTTCCGATCACAACCGACAAAGCCACGGGCCCGTGCCTCAATGGTTGAGCGTTCGACTCAAATACCAAAGGTCGCGGGTTCGAATCCCAGGTTTTCCACACTTGGGATTTAGTATGAATGCCTGATGACGGCTTATAAGCCAGAAAAGGCCCTTTCGGCCATCCTTGTCTTTGTCGGTTCCACCTTAACAACATATGCTACACGTCACTATGCAAATGCCTGTGAATACTCTAGTCTGAGTTCCAGGGGACAACGGAACCTAAATATTCCTTAAGCAGATCGGTGAGCTACTAACTATCATCATATTCCCGATCGCAAACGACAAAGCAACGAGCCCGTGGCTCAATGAAAGAGCGGTCGACTCAAAAACCAAAGGTTGCGGGTTCGAATCCCAGGTGTTCCACACTTGGGATTGGGAATGACTGGTTAACGACGGCTTTTAAGCCAGAAATGGCCATTCGGGTATCCATTGTCTTAGTCGGTTCCACATTATCAACATATGTTTCACGTCGCCATGCGACTGCCTGTGAGTACTCTAGTCTGAGTTTCAGGGCACCACGGAACATAAATATTCCTTAAGCAGATCGGTGAGCATTGCACTATCATTATATTTCCAATCACAACCGACAAAGCCACGAGCCCGTGGCTCAATGGTTGAGCGTTCGACTCAAATACCAAAGGTCGCGGGTTGGAATCCCAGGTTTTCCACACTTGGGATAAAGTATGCATGCCTGATGACGGCTAATAAGCCAGAAAATGCCCTTTCGGCCATCCTTGTCTTTGTCGGTTCCACCTTAACAACATATGCTACACGTCACAATGCAACTGCCTGTGAGTACTCTAGTCTGAGTTCTAGGGCAAAACGGATCATAAATATTCCTTAAGCAGATCGGTGAGCATTGCACTATCATCATATTTCCAATCACAACCGACAAAGCCACGAGCCCGTGGCTCAATGGTTGAGCGTTCGACTCAAATACCAAAGGTCGCGGGTTCGAATCCCTGGTTTTCACCACTTGGGATAAAGTATGCATGCCTGATGACGGCTAATAAGCCAGAAAAGGCCCTTTCGGCCATCCTTGTCTTTTTCGGTTCCACCTTAACAACATATGCTACACGTCACTATGCAACTGCCTGTGAGTACTCTAGTCTGAGTTCTAGGGCAAAACGGAACATAAATATTCCTTAAGCAGATCGGTGAGCTACACACTATTATCATATTCCCGATCGCAACCGACAAAGCAACAAGCCCGTGGCTCAATGGAACAGCGTTCGACTTAAGTAACAAAGGTCGCGGGTTTCAATCCCAGGTGTTCAAATATTGGGATTGAATATGACTGGCTGATGATGGCTTATAAGAGAGAAATGGCCATTACGGTCACCCTTATCTTTGTCGGTTTCACATTATCAACATATGCTACACGTCGCTATGTGACTGCCTGTGAGTACTCTAGTCTGATGTCCAGGGCACAACGGAAAATAAATGTTCCTTAAGCAGATCGGTGAGCTACACACTATCATCATATTCCCGATCGCAACCGACAAAGCAACGAGCCCGTTGCCCAATGGTTGAGCGTTCGACTCAAATACCAAAGGTCGTGGGTTCGAATCCCAGGTTTTCCACACTTGGGATTGAGTATGAATGCCTGATGAAGGCTAATAAGCCAGAAAAGGCCCTTCCGGCCGTCCTTGTCTTTGTCGGTTCCTTATTATCAACATATGCTACACGTCGCTATGCGACTGCCTGTGAGTACTCTAGTCTGAGTTCCAGGGCACAACGGAACATAAATGTTCCTTAAGCAGATCGGTGAGCCACACACTATCATCATATTCCCGATCGCAACCGACAAAGCAACGAGCCCGTGGCTCAATGGTAGAGCGTTCGACTCAAATACCAAAGGTCGCGGGTTCGAATCCCAGGTGTTCCACACTTGGGATTGGGTATGACTGGCTGATGACGGCTAATAAGCCAGAAATGGCCATTCCGGTCTCCCCTTGTCTTTGTCGGTTCCACATTATCAACATATGCTACACGTCGCTATGCGACTGCCTGTGAGTACTCTAGTCTGAGTTCCAGGGCACAACGGAACATAAATGTTCCTTAAGCAGATCGGTGAGCCACACACTATCATCATATTCCCGATCGCAACCGACAAAGCAACGAGCCCGTGGCTCAATGGTAGAGCGTTCGACTCAAATACCAAAGGTCGCGGGTTCGAATCCCAGGTGTTCCACACTTGGGATTGGGTATGACTGGCTGATGACGGCTAATAAGCCAGAAATGGCCATTCCGGTCTCCCTTGTCTTTGTCGGTTCCACATTATCAACATATGCTACACGTCGCTATGCGACTGCCTGTGAGTACTCTAGTCTGAGTTCCAGGGCACAACGGAACATAAATGTTCCTTAAGCAGATCGGTGAGCCACACACTATCATCATATTCCCGATCGCAACCGACAAAGCAACGAGCCCGTGGCTCAATGGTAGAGCGTTCGACTCAAATACCAAAGGTCGCGGGTTCGAATCCCAGGTGTTCCACACTTGGGATTGGGTATGACTGGCTGATGACGGCTAATAAGCCAGAAATGGCCATTCCGGTCTCCCTTGTCTTTGTCGGTTCCACATTATCAACATATGCTACACGTCGCTATGCGACTGCCTGTGAGTACTCTAGTCTGAGTTCCAGGGCACAACGGAACATAAATGTTCCTTAAGCAGATCGGTGAGCCACACACTATCATCATATTCCCGATCGCAACCGACAAAGCAACGAGCCCGTGGCTCAATGGTAGAGCGTTCGACTCAAATACCAAAGGTCGCGGGTTCGAATCCCAGGTGTTCCACACTTGGGATTGGGTATGACTGGCTGATGACGGCTAATAAGCCAGAAATGGCCATTCCGGTCTCCCTTGTCTTTGTCGGTTCCACATTATCAACATATGCTACACGTCGCTATGCGACTGCCTGTGAGTACTCTAGTCTGAGTTCCAGGGGCACAACGGAACATAAATGTTCCTTAAGCAGATCGGTGAGCCACACACTATCATCATATTCCCGATCGCAACCGACAAAGCAACGAGCCCGTGGCTCAATGGTAGAGCGTTCGACTCAAATACCAAAGGTCGCGGGTTCGAATCCCAGGTGTTCCACACTTGGGATTGGGTATGACTGGCTGATGACGGCTAATAAGCCAGAAATGGCCATTCCGGTCTCCCTTGTCTTTGTCGGTTCCACATTATCAACATATGCTACACGTCGCTATGCGACTGCCTGTGAGTACTCTAGTCTGAGTTCCAGGGCACAACGGAACATAAATGTTCCTTAAGCAGATCGGTGAGCCACACACTATCATCATATTCCCGATCGCAACCGACAAAGCAACGAGCCCGTGGCTCAATGGTAGAGCGTTCGACTCAAATACCAAAGGTCGCGGGTTCGAATCCCAGGTGTTCCCCACTTGGGATTGGGTATGACTGGCTGATGACGGCTAATAAGCCAGAAATGGCCATTCCGGTCTCCCTTGTCTTTGTCGGTTCCACATTATCAACATATGCTACACGTCGCTATGCGACTGCCTGTGAGTACTCTAGTCTGAGTTCCAGGGCACAACGGAACATAAATGTTCCTTAAGCAGATCGGTGAGCCACACACTATCATCATATTCCCGATCACAACCGACAAAGCAACGAGCCCGTGGCTCAATGGTAGAGCGTTCGACTCAAATACCAAAGGTCGCGGGTTCGAATCCCAGGTGTTCCACACTTGGGATTGGGTATGACTGGCTGATGACGGCTAATAAGCCAGAAATGGCCATTCCGGTCTCCCCTTGTCTTTGTCGGTTCCACATTATCAACATATGCTACACGTCGCTATGCGACTGCCTGTGAGTACTCTAGTCTGAGTTCCAGGGCACAACGGAACATAAATGTTCCTTAAGCAGATCGGTGAGCCACACACTATCATCATATTCCCGATCGCAACCGACAAAGCAACGAGCCCGTGGCTCAATGGTAGAGCGTTCGACTCAAATACCAAAGGTCGCGGGTTCGAATCCCAGGTGTTCCACACTTGGGATTGGGTATGACTGGCTGATGACGGCTAATAAGCCAGAAATGGCCATTCCGGTCTCCCCTTGTCTTTGTCGGTTCCACATTATCAACATATGCTACACGTCGCTATGCGACTGCCTGTGAGTACTCTAGTCTGAGTTCCAGGGCACAACGGAACATAAATGTTCCTTAAGCAGATCGGTGAGCCACACACTATCATCATATTCCCCGATCGCAACCGACAAAGCAACGAGCCCGTGGCTCAATGGTAGAGCGTTCGACTCAAATACCAAAGGTCGCGGGTTCGAATCCCAGGTGTTCCACACTTGGGATTGGGTATGACTGGCTGATGACGGCTAATAAGCCAGAAATGGCCATTCCGGTCTCCCTTGTCTTTGTCGGTTCCACATTATCAACATATGCTACACGTCGCTATGCGACTGCCTGTGAGTACTCTAGTCTGAGTTCCAGGGCACAACGGAACATAAATGTTCCTTAAGCAGATCGGTGAGCCACACACTATCATCATATTCCCGATCGCAACCGACAAAGCAACGAGCCCGTGGCTCAATGGTAGAGCGTTCGACTCAAATACCAAAGGTCGCGGGTTCGAATCCCAGGTGTTCCACACTTGGGATTGGGTATGACTGGCTGATGACGGCTAATAAGCCAGAAATGGCCATTCCGGTCTCCCTTGTCTTTGTCGGTTCCACATTATCAACATATGCTACACGTCGCTATGCGACTGCCTGTGAGTACTCTAGTCTGAGTTCCAGGGCACAACGGAACATAAATGTTCCTTAAGCAGATCGGTGAGCCACACACTATCATCATATTCCCGATCGCAACCGACAAAGCAACGAGCCCGTGGCTCAATGGTAGAGCGTTCGACTCAAATACCAAAGGTCGCGGGTTCGAATCCCAGGTGTTCCACACTTGGGATTGGGTATGACTGGCTGATGACGGCTAATAAGCCAGAAATGGCCATTCCGGTCTCCCTTGTCTTTGTCGGTTCCACATTATCAACATATGCTACACGTCGCTATGCGACTGCCTGTGAGTACTCTAGTCTGAGTTCCAGGGCACAACGGAACATAAATGTTCCTTAAGCAGATCGGTGAGCCACACACTATCATCATATTCCCGATCGCAACCGACAAAGCAACGAGCCCGTGGCTCAATGGTAGAGCGTTCGACTCAAATACCAAAGGTCGCGGGTTCGAATCCCAGGTGTTCCACACTTGGGATTGGGTATGACTGGCTGATGACGGCTAATAAGCCAGAAATGGCCATTCCGGTCTCCCTTGTCTTTGTCGGTTCCACATTATCAACATATGCTACACGTCGCTATGCGACTGCCTGTGAGTACTCTAGTCTGAGTTCCAGGGCACAACGGAACATAAATGTTCCTTAAGCAGATCGGTGAGCCACACACTATCATCATATTCCCGATCACAACCGACAAAGCAACGAGCCCGTGGCTCAATGGTAGAGCGTTCGACTCAAATACCAAAGGTCGCGGGTTCGAATCCCAGGTGTTCCACACTTGGGATTGGGTATGACTGGCTGATGACGGCTAATAAGCCAGAAATGGCCATTCCGGTCTCCCTTGTCTTTGTCGGTTCCACATTATCAACATATGCTACACGTCGCTATGCGACTGCCTGTGAGTACTCTAGTCTGAGTTCCAGGGCACAACGGAACATAAATGTTCCTTAAGCAGATCGGTGAGCCACACACTATCATCATATTCCCGATCGCAACCGACAAAGCAACGAGCCCGTGGCTCAATGGTAGAGCGTTCGACTCAAATACCAAAGGTCGCGGGTTCGAATCCCAGGTGTTCCACACTTGGGATTGGGTATGACTGGCTGATGACGGCTAATAAGCCAGAAATGGCCATTCCGGTCTCCCCTTGTCTTTGTCGGTTCCACATTATCAACATATGCTACACGTCGCTATGCGACTGCCTGTGAGTACTCTAGTCTGAGTTCCAGGGCACAACGGAACATAAATGTTCCTTAAGCAGATCGGTGAGCCACACACTATCATCATATTCCCGATCGCAACCGACAAAGCAACGAGCCCGTGGCTCAATGGTAGAGCGTTCGACTCAAATACCAAAGGTCGCGGGTTCGAATCCCAGGTGTTCCACACTTGGGATTGGGTATGACTGGCTGATGACGGCTAATAAGCCAGAAATGGCCATTCCGGTCTCCCTTGTCTTTGTCGGTTCCACATTATCAACATATGCTACACGTCGCTATGCGACTGCCTGTGAGTACTCTAGTCTGAGTTCCAGGGCACAAATGGAACATAAATGTTCCTTAAGCAGATCGGTGAGCCACACTATCATCATATTCCCGATCACAACCGACAAAGCAACGAGCCCGTGGCTCAATGGTAGAGCGTTCGACTCAAATACCAAAGGTCGCGGGTTCGAATCCCAGGTGTTCCACACTTGGGATTGGGTATGACTGGCTGATGACGGCTAATAAGCCAGAAATGGCCATTCCGGTCTCCCTTGGCTTTTGTCGGTTCCACATTATCAACATATGCTACACGTCGCTATGCGACTGCCTGTGAGTACTCTAGTCTGAGTTCCAGGGCACAACGGAACATAAATGTTCCTTAAGCAGATCGGTGAGCCACACACTATCATCATATTCCCGATCGCAACCGACAAAGCAACGAGCCCGTGGCTCAATGGTAGAGCGTTCGACTCAAATACCAAAGGTCGCGGGTTCGAATCCCAGGTGTTCCACACTTGGGATTGGGTATGACTGGCTGATGACGGCTAATAAGCCAGAAATGGCCATTCCGGTCTCCCCTTGTCTTTGTCGGTTCCACATTATCAACATATGCTACACGTCGCTATGCGACTGCCTGTGAGTACTCTAGTCTGAGTTCCAGGGCACAACGGAACATAAATGTTCCTTAAGCAGATCGGTGAGCCACACACTATCATCATATTCCCGATCGCAACCGACAAAGCAACGAGCCCGTGGCTCAATGGTAGAGCGTTCGACTCAAATACCAAAGGTCGCGGGTTCGAATCCCAGGTGTTCCACACTTGGGATTGGGTATGACTGGCTGATGACGGCTAATAAGCCAGAAATGGCCATTCCGGTCTCCCTTGTCTTTGTCGGTTCCACATTATCAACATATGCTACACGTCGCTATGCGACTGCCTGTGAGTACTCTAGTCTGAGTTCCAGGGCACAACGGAACATAAATGTTCCTTAAGCAGATCGGTGAGCCACACACTATCATCATATTCCCGATCGCAACCGACAAAGCAACGAGCCCGTGGCTCAATGGTAGAGCGTTCGACTCAAATACCAAAGGTCGCGGGTTCGAATCCCAGGTGTTCCACACTTGGGATTGGGTATGACTGGCTGATGACGGCTAATAAGCCAGAAATGGCCATTCCGGTCTCCCTTGTCTTTGTCGGTTCCACATTATCAACATATGCTACACGTCGCTATGCGACTGCCTGTGAGTACTCTAGTCTGAGTTCCAGGGCACAACGGAACATAAATGTTCCTTAAGCAGATCGGTGAGCCACACACTATCATCATATTCCCGATCGCAACCGACAAAGCAACGAGCCCGTGGCTCAATGGTAGAGCGTTCGACTCAAATACCAAAGGTCGCGGGTTCGAATCCCAGGTGTTCCACACTTGGGATTGGGTATGACTGGCTGATGACGGCTAATAAGCCAGAAATGGCCATTCCGGTCTCCCCTTGTCTTTGTCGGTTCCACATTATCAACATATGCTACACGTCGCTATGCGACTGCCTGTGAGTACTCTAGTCTGAGTTCCAGGGCACAACGGAACATAAATGTTCCTTAAGCAGATCGGTGAGCCACACACTATCATCATATTCCCGATCGCAACCGACAAAGCAACGAGCCCGTGGCTCAATGGTAGAGCGTTCGACTCAAATACCAAAGGTCGCGGGTTCGAATCCCAGGTGTTCCACACTTGGGATTGGGTATGACTGGCTGATGACGGCTAATAAGCCAGAAATGGCCATTCCGGTCTCCCCTTGTCTTTGTCGGTTCCACATTATCAACATATGCTACACGTCGCTATGCGACTGCCTGTGAGTACTCTAGTCTGAGTTCCAGGGCACAACGGAACATAAATGTTCCTTAAGCAGATCGGTGAGCCACACACTATCATCATATTCCCGATCGCAACCGACAAAGCAACGAGCCCGTGGCTCAATGGTAGAGCGTTCGACTCAAATACCAAAGGTCGCGGGTTCGAATCCCAGGTGTTCCACACTTGGGATTGGGTATGACTGGCTGATGACGGCTAATAAGCCAGAAATGGCCATTCCGGTCTCCCCTTGTCTTTGTCGGTTCCACATTATCAACATATGCTACACGTCGCTATGCGACTGCCTGTGAGTACTCTAGTCTGAGTTCCAGGGCACAACGGAACATAAATGTTCCTTAAGCAGATCGGTGAGCCACACACTATCATCATATTCCCGATCGCAACCGACAAAGCAACGAGCCCGTGGCTCAATGGTAGAGCGTTCGACTCAAATACCAAAGGTCGCGGGTTCGAATCCCAGGTGTTCCACACTTGGGATTGGGTATGACTGGCTGATGACGGCTAATAAGCCAGAAATGGCCATTCCGGTCTCCCCTTGTCTTTGTCGGTTCCACATTATCAACATATGCTACACGTCGCTATGCGACTGCCTGTGAGTACTCTAGTCTGAGTTCCAGGGCACAACGGAACATAAATGTTCCTTAAGCAGATCGGTGAGCCACACACTATCATCATATTCCCGATCGCAACCGACAAAGCAACGAGCCCGTGGCTCAATGGTAGAGCGTTCGACTCAAATACCAAAGGTCGCGGGTTCGAATCCCAGGTGTTCCACACTTGGGATTGGGTATGACTGGCTGATGACGGCTAATAAGCCAGAAATGGCCATTCCGGTCTCCCTTGTCTTTGTCGGTTCCACATTATCAACATATGCTACACGTCGCTATGCGACTGCCTGTGAGTACTCTAGTCTGAGTTCCAGGGCACAACGGAACATAAATGTTCCTTAAGCAGATCGGTGAGCCACACACTATCATCATATTCCCGATCGCAACCGACAAAGCAACGAGCCCGTGGCTCAATGGTAGAGCGTTCGACTCAAATACCAAAGGTCGCGGGTTCGAATCCCAGGTGTTCCACACTTGGGATTGGGTATGACTGGCTGATGACGGCTAATAAGCCAGAAATGGCCATTCCGGTCTCCCCTTGTCTTTGTCGGTTCCACATTATCAACATATGCTACACGTCGCTATGCGACTGCCTGTGAGTACTCTAGTCTGAGTTCCAGGGCACAACGGAACATAAATGTTCCTTAAGCAGATCGGTGAGCCACACACTATCATCATATTCCCGATCGCAACCGACAAAGCAACGAGCCCGTGGCTCAATGGTAGAGCGTTCGACTCAAATACCAAAGGTCGCGGGTTCGAATCCCAGGTGTTCCACACTTGGGATTGGGTATGACTGGCTGATGACGGCTAATAAGCCAGAAATGGCCATTCCGGTCTCCCTTGTCTTTGTCGGTTCCACATTATCAACATATGCTACACGTCGCTATGCGACTGCCTGTGAGTACTCTAGTCTGAGTTCCAGGGCACAACGGAACATAAATGTTCCTTAAGCAGATCGGTGAGCCACACACTATCATCATATTCCCGATCGCAACCGACAAAGCAACGAGCCCGTGGCTCAATGGTAGAGCGTTCGACTCCAAATACCAAAGGTCGCGGGTTCGAATCCCAGGTGTTCCACACTTGGGATTGGGTATGACTGGCTGATGACGGCTAATAAGCCAGAAATGGCCATTCCGGTCTCCCCTTGTCTTTGTCGGTTCCACATTATCAACATATGCTACACGTCGCTATGCGACTGCCTGTGAGTACTCTAGTCTGAGTTCCAGGGCACAACGGAACATAAATGTTCCTTAAGCAGATCGGTGAGCCACACACTATCATCATATTCCCGATCGCAACCGACAAAGCAACGAGCCCGTGGCTCAATGGTAGAGCGTTCGACTCAAATACCAAAGGTCGCGGGTTCGAATCCCAGGTGTTCCACACTTGGGATTGGGTATGACTGGCTGATGACGGCTAATAAGCCAGAAATGGCCATTCCGGTCTCCCCTTGTCTTTGTCGGTTCCACATTATCAACATATGCTACACGTCGCTATGCGACTGCCTGTGAGTACTCTAGTCTGAGTTCCAGGGCACAACGGAACATAAATGTTCCTTAAGCAGATCGGTGAGCCACACACTATCATCATATTCCCGATCGCAACCGACAAAGCAACGAGCCCGTGGCTCAATGGTAGAGCGTTCGACTCAAATACCAAAGGTCGCGGGTTCGAATCCCAGGTGTTCCACACTTGGGATTGGGTATGACTGGCTGATGACGGCTAATAAGCCAGAAATGGCCATTCCGGTCTCCCCTTGTCTTTGTCGGTTCCACATTATCAACATATGCTACACGTCGCTATGCGACTGCCTGTGAGTACTCTAGTCTGAGTTCCAGGGCACAACGGAACATAAATGTTCCTTAAGCAGATCGGTGAGCCACACACTATCATCATATTCCCGATCGCAACCGACAAAGCAACGAGCCCGTGGCTCAATGGTAGAGCGTTCGACTCAAATACCAAAGGTCGCGGGTTCGAATCCCAGGTGTTCCACACTTGGGATTGGGTATGACTGGCTGATGACGGCTAATAAGCCAGAAATGGCCATTCCGGTCTCCCTTGTCTTTGTCGGTTCCACATTATCAACATATGCTACACGTCGCTATGCGACTGCCTGTGAGTACTCTAGTCTGAGTTCCAGGGCACAACGGAACATAAATGTTCCTTAAGCAGATCGGTGAGCCACACACTATCATCATATTCCCGATCGCAACCGACAAAGCAACGAGCCCGTGGCTCAATGGTAGAGCGTTCGACTCAAATACCAAAGGTCGCGGGTTCGAATCCCAGGTGTTCCACACTTGGGATTGGGTATGACTGGCTGATGACGGCTAATAAGCCAGAAATGGCCATTCCGGTCTCCCTTGTCTTTGTCGGTTCCACATTATCAACATATGCTACACGTCGCTATGCGACTGCCTGTGAGTACTCTAGTCTGAGTTCCAGGGCACAACGGAACATAAATGTTCCTTAAGCAGATCGGTGAGCCACACACTATCATCATATTCCCGATCGCAACCGACAAAGCAACGAGCCCGTGGCTCAATGGTAGAGCGTTCGACTCAAATACCAAAGGTCGCGGGTTCGAATCCCAGGTGTTCCACACTTGGGATTGGGTATGACTGGCTGATGACGGCTAATAAGCCAGAAATGGCCATTCCGGTCTCCCTTGTCTTTGTCGGTTCCACATTATCAACATATGCTACACGTCGCTATGCGACTGCCTGTGAGTACTCTAGTCTGAGTTCCAGGGCACAACGGAACATAAATGTTCCTTAAGCAGATCGGTGAGCCACACACTATCATCATATTCCCGATCGCAACCGACAAAGCAACGAGCCCGTGGCTCAATGGTAGAGCGTTCGACTCAAATACCAAAGGTCGCGGGTTCGAATCCCAGGTGTTCCACACTTGGGATTGGGTATGACTGGCTGATGACGGCTAATAAGCCAGAAATGGCCATTCCGGTCTCCCCTTGTCTTTGTCGGTTCCACATTATCAACATATGCTACACGTCGCTATGCGACTGCCTGTGAGTACTCTAGTCTGAGTTCCAGGGCACAACGGAACATAAATGTTCCTTAAGCAGATCGGTGAGCCACACACTATCATCATATTCCCGATCGCAACCGACAAAGCAACGAGCCCGTGGCTCAATGGTAGAGCGTTCGACTCAAATACCAAAGGTCGCGGGTTCGAATCCCAGGTGTTCCACACTTGGGATTGGGTATGACTGGCTGATGACGGCTAATAAGCCAGAAATGGCCATTCCGGTCTCCCTTGTCTTTGTCGGTTCCACATTATCAACATATGCTACACGTCGCTATGCGACTGCCTGTGAGTACTCTAGTCTGAGTTCCAGGGCACAACGGAACATAAATGTTCCTTAAGCAGATCGGTGAGCCACACACTATCATCATATTCCCGATCGCAACCGACAAAGCAACGAGCCCGTGGCTCAATGGTAGAGCGTTCGACTCAAATACCAAAGGTCGCGGGTTCGAATCCCAGGTGTTCCACACTTGGGATTGGGTATGACTGGCTGATGACGGCTAATAAGCCAGAAATGGCCATTCCGGTCTCCCTTGTCTTTGTCGGTTCCACATTATCAACATATGCTACACGTCGCTATGCGACTGCCTGTGAGTACTCTAGTCTGAGTTCCAGGGCACAACGGAACATAAATGTTCCTTAAGCAGATCGGTGAGCCACACACTATCATCATATTCCCGATCGCAACCGACAAAGCAACGAGCCCGTGGCTCAATGGTAGAGCGTTCGACTCAAATACCAAAGGTCGCGGGTTCGAATCCCAGGTGTTCCACACTTGGGATTGGGTATGACTGGCTGATGACGGCTAATAAGCCAGAAATGGCCATTCCGGTCTCCCTTGTCTTTGTCGGTTCCACATTATCAACATATGCTACACGTCGCTATGCGACTGCCTGTGAGTACTCTAGTCTGAGTTCCAGGGCACAACGGAACATAAATGTTCCTTAAGCAGATCGGTGAGCCACACACTATCATCATATTCCCGATCGCAACCGACAAAGCAACGAGCCCGTGGCTCAATGGTAGAGCGTTCGACTCAAATACCAAAGGTCGCGGGTTCGAATCCCAGGTGTTCCACACTTGGGATTGGGTATGACTGGCTGATGACGGCTAATAAGCCAGAAATGGCCATTCCGGTCTCCCTTGTCTTTGTCGGTTCCACATTATCAACATATGCTACACGTCGCTATGCGACTGCCTGTGAGTACTCTAGTCTGAGTTCCAGGGCACAACGGAACATAAATGTTCCTTAAGCAGATCGGTGAGCCACACACTATCATCATATTCCCGATCGCAACCGACAAAGCAACGAGCCCGTGGCTCAATGGTAGAGCGTTCGACTCAAATACCAAAGGTCGCGGGTTCGAATCCCAGGTGTTCCACACTTGGGATTGGGTATGACTGGCTGATGACGGCTAATAAGCCAGAAATGGCCATTCCGGTCTCCCTTGTCTTTGTCGGTTCCACATTATCAACATATGCTACACGTCGCTATGCGACTGCCTGTGAGTACTCTAGTCTGAGTTCCAGGGCACAACGGAACATAAATGTTCCTTAAGCAGATCGGTGAGCCACACACTATCATCATATTCCCGATCGCAACCGACAAAGCAACGAGCCCGTGGCTCAATGGTAGAGCGTTCGACTCAAATACCAAAGGTCGCGGGTTCGAATCCCAGGTGTTCCACACTTGGGATTGGGTATGACTGGCTGATGACGGCTAATAAGCCAGAAATGGCCATTCCGGTCTCCCTTGTCTTTGTCGGTTCCACATTATCAACATATGCTACACGTCGCTATGCGACTGCCTGTGAGTACTCTAGTCTGAGTTCCAGGGCACAACGGAACATAAATGTTCCTTAAGCAGATCGGTGAGCCACACACTATCATCATATTCCCGATCGCAACCGACAAAGCAACGAGCCCGTGGCTCAATGGTAGAGCGTTCGACTCAAATACCAAAGGTCGCGGGTTCGAATCCCAGGTGTTCCACACTTGGGATTGGGTATGACTGGCTGATGACGGCTAATAAGCCAGAAATGGCCATTCCGGTCTCCCTTGTCTTTGTCGGTTCCACATTATCAACATATGCTACACGTCGCTATGCGACTGCCTGTGAGTACTCTAGTCTGAGTTCCAGGGCACAACGGAACATAAATGTTCCTTAAGCAGATCGGTGAGCCACACACTATCATCATATTCCCGATCGCAACCGACAAAGCAACGAGCCCGTGGCTCAATGGTAGAGCGTTCGACTCAAATACCAAAGGTCGCGGGTTCGAATCCCAGGTGTTCCACACTTGGGATTGGGTATGACTGGCTGATGACGGCTAATAAGCCAGAAATGGCCATTCCGGTCTCCCTTGTCTTTGTCGGTTCCACATTATCAACATATGCTACACGTCGCTATGCGACTGCCTGTGAGTACTCTAGTCTGAGTTCCAGGGCACAACGGAACATAAATGTTCCTTAAGCAGATCGGTGAGCCACACACTATCATCATATTCCCGATCGCAACCGACAAAGCAACGAGCCCGTGGCTCAATGGTAGAGCGTTCGACTCAAATACCAAAGGTCGCGGGTTCGAATCCCAGGTGTTCCACACTTGGGATTGGGTATGACTGGCTGATGACGGCTAATAAGCCAGAAATGGCCATTCCGGTCTCCCTTGTCTTTGTCGGTTCCACATTATCAACATATGCTACACGTCGCTATGCGACTGCCTGTGAGTACTCTAGTCTGAGTTCCAGGGCACAACGGAACATAAATGTTCCTTAAGCAGATCGGTGAGCCACACACTATCATCATATTCCCGATCGCAACCGACAAAGCAACGAGCCCGTGGCTCAATGGTAGAGCGTTCGACCCAAATACCAAAGGTCGCGGGTTCGAATCCCAGGTGTTCCACACTTGGGATTGGGTATGACTGGCTGATGACGGCTAATAAGCCAGAAATGGCCATTCCGGTCTCCCTTGTCTTTGTCGGTTCCACATTATCAACATATGCTACACGTCGCTATGCGACTGCCTGTGAGTACTCTAGTCTGAGTTCCAGGGCACAACGGAACATAAATGTTCCTTAAGCAGATCGGTGAGCCACACACTATCATCATATTCCCGATCGCAACCGACAAAGCAACGAGCCCGTGGCTCAATGGTAGAGCGTTCGACTCAAATACCAAAGGTCGCGGGTTCGAATCCCAGGTGTTCCACACTTGGGATTGGGTATGACTGGCTGATGACGGCTAATAAGCCAGAAATGGCCATTCCGGTCTCCCTTGTCTTTGTCGGTTCCACATTATCAACATATGCTACACGTCGCTATGCGACTGCCTGTGAGTACTCTAGTCTGAGTTCCAGGGCACAACGGAACATAAATGTTCCTTAAGCAGATCGGTGAGCCACACACTATCATCATATTCCCGATCGCAACCGACAAAGCAACGAGCCCGTGGCTCAATGGTAGAGCGTTCGACTCAAATACCAAAGGTCGCGGGTTCGAATCCCAGGTGTTCCACACTTGGGATTGGGTATGACTGGCTGATGACGGCTAATAAGCCAGAAATGGCCATTCCGGTCTCCCCTTGTCTTTGTCGGTTCCACATTATCAACATATGCTACACGTCGCTATGCGACTGCCTGTGAGTACTCTAGTCTGAGTTCCAGGGCACAACGGAACATAAATGTTCCTTAAGCAGATCGGTGAGCCACACACTATCATCATATTCCCGATCGCAACCGACAAAGCAACGAGCCCGTGGCTCAATGGTAGAGCGTTCGACTCAAATACCAAAGGTCGCGGGTTCGAATCCCAGGTGTTCCACACTTGGGATTGGGTATGACTGGCTGATGACGGCTAATAAGCCAGAAATGGCCATTCCGGTCTCCCTTGTCTTTGTCGGTTCCACATTATCAACATATGCTACACGTCGCTATGCGACTGCCTGTGAGTACTCTAGTCTGAGTTCCAGGGCACAACGGAACATAAATGTTCCTTAAGCAGATCGGTGAGCCACACACTATCATCATATTCCCGATCGCAACCGACAAAGCAACGAGCCCGTGGCTCAATGGTAGAGCGTTCGACTCAAATACCAAAGGTCGCGGGTTCGAATCCCAGGTGTTCCACACTTGGGATTGGGTATGACTGGCTGATGACGGCTAATAAGCCAGAAATGGCCATTCCGGTCTCCCCTTGTCTTTGTCGGTTCCACATTATCAACATATGCTACACGTCGCTATGCGACTGCCTGTGAGTACTCTAGTCTGAGTTCCAGGGCACAACGGAACATAAATGTTCCTTAAGCAGATCGGTGAGCCACACACTATCATCATATTCCCGATCGCAACCGACAAAGCAACGAGCCCGTGGCTCAATGGTAGAGCGTTCGACTCAAATACCAAAGGTCGCGGGTTCGAATCCCAGGTGTTCCACACTTGGGATTGGGTATGACTGGCTGATGACGGCTAATAAGCCAGAAATGGCCATTCCGGTCTCCCTTGTCTTTGTCGGTTCCACATTATCAACATATGCTACACGTCGCTATGCGACTGCCTGTGAGTACTCTAGTCTGAGTTCCAGGGCACAACGGAACATAAATGTTCCTTAAGCAGATCGGTGAGCCACACACTATCATCATATTCCCGATCGCAACCGACAAAGCAACGAGCCCGTGGCTCAATGGTAGAGCGTTCGACTCAAATACCAAAGGTCGCGGGTTCGAATCCCAGGTGTTCCACACTTGGGATTGGGTATGACTGGCTGATGACGGCTAATAAGCCAGAAATGGCCATTCCGGTCTCCCTTGTCTTTGTCGGTTCCACATTATCAACATATGCTACACGTCGCTATGCGACTGCCTGTGAGTACTCTAGTCTGAGTTCCAGGGCACAACGGAACATAAATGTTCCTTAAGCAGATCGGTGAGCCACACACTATCATCATATTCCCGATCGCAACCGACAAAGCAACGAGCCCGTGGCTCAATGGTAGAGCGTTCGACTCAAATACCAAAGGTCGCGGGTTCGAATCCCAGGTGTTCCACACTTGGGATTGGGTATGACTGGCTGATGACGGCTAATAAGCCAGAAATGGCCATTCCGGTCTCCCCTTGTCTTTGTCGGTTCCACATTATCAACATATGCTACACGTCGCTATGCGACTGCCTGTGAGTACTCTAGTCTGAGTTCCAGGGCACAACGGAACATAAATGTTCCTTAAGCAGATCGGTGAGCCACACACTATCATCATATTCCCGATCGCAACCGACAAAGCAACGAGCCCGTGGCTCAATGGTAGAGCGTTCGACTCAAATACCAAAGGTCGCGGGTTCGAATCCCAGGTGTTCCACACTTGGGATTGGGTATGACTGGCTGATGACGGCTAATAAGCCAGAAATGGCCATTCCGGTCTCCCTTGTCTTTGTCGGTTCCACATTATCAACATATGCTACACGTCGCTATGCGACTGCCTGTGAGTACTCTAGTCTGAGTTCCAGGGCACAACGGAACATAAATGTTCCTTAAGCAGATCGGTGAGCCACACACTATCATCATATTCCCGATCGCAACCGACAAAGCAACGAGCCCGTGGCTCAATGGTAGAGCGTTCGACTCAAATACCAAAGGTCGCGGGTTCGAATCCCAGGTGTTCCACACTTGGGATTGGGTATGACTGGCTGATGACGGCTAATAAGCCAGAAATGGCCATTCCGGTCTCCCTTGTCTTTGTCGGTTCCACATTATCAACATATGCTACACGTCGCTATGCGACTGCCTGTGAGTACTCTAGTCTGAGTTCCAGGGCACAACGGAACATAAATGTTCCTTAAGCAGATCGGTGAGCCACACACTATCATCATATTCCCGATCGCAACCGACAAAGCAACGAGCCCGTGGCTCAATGGTAGAGCGTTCGACTCAAATACCAAAGGTCGCGGGTTCGAATCCCAGGTGTTCCACACTTGGGATTGGGTATGACTGGCTGATGACGGCTAATAAGCCAGAAATGGCCATTCCGGTCTCCCTTGTCTTTGTCGGTTCCACATTATCAACATATGCTACACGTCGCTATGCGACTGCCTGTGAGTACTCTAGTCTGAGTTCCAGGGCACAACGGAACATAAATGTTCCTTAAGCAGATCGGTGAGCCACACACTATCATCATATTCCCGATCGCAACCGACAAAGCAACGAGCCCGTGGCTCAATGGTAGAGCGTTCGACTCAAATACCAAAGGTCGCGGGTTCGAATCCCAGGTGTTCCACACTTGGGATTGGGTATGACTGGCTGATGACGGCTAATAAGCCAGAAATGGCCATTCCGGTCTCCCTTGTCTTTGTCGGTTCCACATTATCAACATATGCTACACGTCGCTATGCGACTGCCTGTGAGTACTCTAGTCTGAGTTCCAGGGCACAACGGAACATAAATGTTCCTTAAGCAGATCGGTGAGCCACACACTATCATCATATTCCCGATCGCAACCGACAAAGCAACGAGCCCGTGGCTCAATGGTAGAGCGTTCGACTCAAATACCAAAGGTCGCGGGTTCGAATCCCAGGTGTTCCACACTTGGGATTGGGTATGACTGGCTGATGACGGCTAATAAGCCAGAAATGGCCATTCCGGTCTCCCTTGTCTTTGTCGGTTCCACATTATCAACATATGCTACACGTCGCTATGCGACTGCCTGTGAGTACTCTAGTCTGAGTTCCAGGGCACAACGGAACATAAATGTTCCTTAAGCAGATCGGTGAGCCACACACTATCATCATATTCCCGATCGCAACCGACAAAGCAACGAGCCCGTGGCTCAATGGTAGAGCGTTCGACTCAAATACCAAAGGTCGCGGGTTCGAATCCCAGGTGTTCCACACTTGGGATTGGGTATGACTGGCTGATGACGGCTAATAAGCCAGAAATGGCCATTCCGGTCTCCCCTTGTCTTTGTCGGTTCCACATTATCAACATATGCTACACGTCGCTATGCGACTGCCTGTGAGTACTCTAGTCTGAGTTCCAGGGCACAACGGAACATAAATGTTCCTTAAGCAGATCGGTGAGCCACACACTATCATCATATTCCCGATCACAACCGACAAAGCAACGAGCCCGTGGCTCAATGGTAGAGCGTTCGACTCAAATACCAAAGGTCGCGGGTTCGAATCCCAGGTGTTCCACACTTGGGATTGGGTATGACTGGCTGATGACGGCTAATAAGCCAGAAATGGCCATTCCGGTCTCCCTTGTCTTTGTCGGTTCCACATTATCAACATATGCTACACGTCGCTATGCGACTGCCTGTGAGTACTCTAGTCTGAGTTCCAGGGCACAACGGAACATAAATGTTCCTTAAGCAGATCGGTGAGCCACACACTATCATCATATTCCCGATCGCAACCGACAAAGCAACGAGCCCGTGGCTCAATGGTAGAGCGTTCGACTCAAATACCAAAGGTCGCGGGTTCGAATCCCAGGTGTTCCACACTTGGGATTGGGTATGACTGGCTGATGACGGCTAATAAGCCAGAAATGGCCATTCCGGTCTCCCTTGTCTTTGTCGGTTCCACATTATCAACATATGCTACACGTCGCTATGCGACTGCCTGTGAGTACTCTAGTCTGAGTTCCAGGGCACAACGGAACATAAATGTTCCTTAAGCAGATCGGTGAGCCACACACTATCATCATATTCCCGATCGCAACCGACAAAGCAACGAGCCCGTGGCTCAATGGTAGAGCGTTCGACTCAAATACCAAAGGTCGCGGGTTCGAATCCCAGGTGTTCCACACTTGGGATTGGGTATGACTGGCTGATGACGGCTAATAAGCCAGAAATGGCCATTCCGGTCTCCCTTGTCTTTGTCGGTTCCACATTATCAACATATGCTACACGTCGCTATGCGACTGCCTGTGAGTACTCTAGTCTGAGTTCCAGGGCACAACGGAACATAAATGTTCCTTAAGCAGATCGGTGAGCCACACACTATCATCATATTCCCGATCGCAACCGACAAAGCAACGAGCCCGTGGCTCAATGGTAGAGCGTTCGACTCAAATACCAAAGGTCGCGGGTTCGAATCCCAGGTGTTCCACACTTGGGATTGGGTATGACTGGCTGATGACGGCTAATAAGCCAGAAATGGCCATTCCGGTCTCCCCTTGTCTTTGTCGGTTCCACATTATCAACATATGCTACACGTCGCTATGCGACTGCCTGTGAGTACTCTAGTCTGAGTTCCAGGGCACAACGGAACATAAATGTTCCTTAAGCAGATCGGTGAGCCACACACTATCATCATATTCCCGATCGCAACCGACAAAGCAACGAGCCCGTGGCTCAATGGTAGAGCGTTCGACTCAAATACCAAAGGTCGCGGGTTCGAATCCCAGGTGTTCCACACTTGGGATTGGGTATGACTGGCTGATGACGGCTAATAAGCCAGAAATGGCCATTCCGGTCTCCCTTGTCTTTGTCGGTTCCACATTATCAACATATGCTACACGTCGCTATGCGACTGCCTGTGAGTACTCTAGTCTGAGTTCCAGGGCACAACGGAACATAAATGTTCCTTAAGCAGATCGGTGAGCCACACACTATCATCATATTCCCGATCGCAACCGACAAAGCAACGAGCCCGTGGCTCAATGGTAGAGCGTTCGACTCAAATACCAAAGGTCGCGGGTTCGAATCCCAGGTGTTCCACACTTGGGATTGGGTATGACTGGCTGATGACGGCTAATAAGCCAGAAATGGCCATTCCGGTCTCCCTTGTCTTTGTCGGTTCCACATTATCAACATATGCTACACGTCGCTATGCGACTGCCTGTGAGTACTCTAGTCTGAGTTCCAGGGCACAACGGAACATAAATGTTCCTTAAGCAGATCGGTGAGCCACACACTATCATCATATTCCCGATCGCAACCGACAAAGCAACGAGCCCGTGGCTCAATGGTAGAGCGTTCGACTCAAATACCAAAGGTCGCGGGTTCGAATCCCAGGTGTTCCACACTTGGGATTGGGTATGACTGGCTGATGACGGCTAATAAGCCAGAAATGGCCATTCCGGTCTCCCTTGTCTTTGTCGGTTCCACATTATCAACATATGCTACACGTCGCTATGCGACTGCCTGTGAGTACTCTAGTCTGAGTTCCAGGGCACAACGGAACATAAATGTTCCTTAAGCAGATCGGTGAGCCACACACTATCATCATATTCCCGATCGCAACCGACAAAGCAACGAGCCCGTGGCTCAATGGTAGAGCGTTCGACTCAAATACCAAAGGTCGCGGGTTCGAATCCCAGGTGTTCCACACTTGGGATTGGGTATGACTGGCTGATGACGGCTAATAAGCCAGAAATGGCCATTCCGGTCTCCCTTGTCTTTGTCGGTTCCACATTATCAACATATGCTACACGTCGCTATGCGACTGCCTGTGAGTACTCTAGTCTGAGTTCCAGGGCACAACGGAACATAAATGTTCCTTAAGCAGATCGGTGAGCCACACACTATCATCATATTCCCGATCGCAACCGACAAAGCAACGAGCCCGTGGCTCAATGGTAGAGCGTTCGACTCAAATACCAAAGGTCGCGGGTTCGAATCCCAGGTGTTCCACACTTGGGATTGGGTATGACTGGCTGATGACGGCTAATAAGCCAGAAATGGCCATTCCGGTCTCCCTTGTCTTTGTCGGTTCCACATTATCAACATATGCTACACGTCGCTATGCGACTGCCTGTGAGTACTCTAGTCTGAGTTCCAGGGCACAACGGAACATAAATGTTCCTTAAGCAGATCGGTGAGCCACACACTATCATCATATTCCCGATCGCAACCGACAAAGCAACGAGCCCGTGGCTCAATGGTAGAGCGTTCGACTCAAATACCAAAGGTCGCGGGTTCGAATCCCAGGTGTTCCACACTTGGGATTGGGTATGACTGGCTGATGACGGCTAATAAGCCAGAAATGGCCATTCCGGTCTCCCTTGTCTTTGTCGGTTCCACATTATCAACATATGCTACACGTCGCTATGCGACTGCCTGTGAGTACTCTAGTCTGAGTTCCAGGGCACAACGGAACATAAATGTTCCTTAAGCAGATCGGTGAGCCACACACTATCATCATATTCCCGATCGCAACCGACAAAGCAACGAGCCCGTGGCTCAATGGTAGAGCGTTCGACTCAAATACCAAAGGTCGCGGGTTCGAATCCCAGGTGTTCCACACTTGGGATTGGGTATGACTGGCTGATGACGGCTAATAAGCCAGAAATGGCCATTCCGGTCTCCCTTGTCTTTGTCGGTTCCACATTATCAACATATGCTACACGTCGCTATGCGACTGCCTGTGAGTACTCTAGTCTGAGTTCCAGGGCACAACGGAACATAAATGTTCCTTAAGCAGATCGGTGAGCCACACACTATCATCATATTCCCGATCGCAACCGACAAAGCAACGAGCCCGTGGCTCAATGGTAGAGCGTTCGACTCAAATACCAAAGGTCGCGGGTTCGAATCCCAGGTGTTCCACACTTGGGATTGGGTATGACTGGCTGATGACGGCTAATAAGCCAGAAATGGCCATTCCGGTCTCCCTTGTCTTTGTCGGTTCCACATTATCAACATATGCTACACGTCGCTATGCGACTGCCTGTGAGTACTCTAGTCTGAGTTCCAGGGCACAACGGAACATAAATGTTCCTTAAGCAGATCGGTGAGCCACACACTATCATCATATTCCCGATCGCAACCGACAAAGCAACGAGCCCGTGGCTCAATGGTAGAGCGTTCGACTCAAATACCAAAGGTCGCGGGTTCGAATCCCAGGTGTTCCACACTTGGGATTGGGTATGACTGGCTGATGACGGCTAATAAGCCAGAAATGGCCATTCGGTCTCCCTTGTCTTTGTCGGTTCCACATTATCAACATATGCTACACGTCGCTATGCGACTGCCTGTGAGTACTCTAGTCTGAGTTCCAGGGCACAACGGAACATAAATGTTCCTTAAGCAGATCGGTGAGCCACACACTATCATCATATTCCCGATCGCAACCGACAAAGCAACGAGCCCGTGGCTCAATGGTAGAGCGTTCGACTCAAATACCAAAGGTCGCGGGTTCGAATCCCAGGTGTTCCACACTTGGGATTGGGTATGACTGGCTGATGACGGCTAATAAGCCAGAAATGGCCATTCCGGTCTCCCTTGTCTTTGTCGGTTCCACATTATCAACATATGCTACACGTCGCTATGCGACTGCCTGTGAGTACTCTAGTCTGAGTTCCAGGGCACAACGGAACATAAATGTTCCTTAAGCAGATCGGTGAGCCACACACTATCATCATATTCCCGATCGCAACCGACAAAGCAACGAGCCCGTGGCTCAATGGTAGAGCGTTCGACTCAAATACCAAAGGTCGCGGGTTCGAATCCCAGGTGTTCCACACTTGGGATTGGGTATGACTGGCTGATGACGGCTAATAAGCCAGAAATGGCCATTCCGGTCTCCCTTGTCTTTGTCGGTTCCACATTATCAACATATGCTACACGTCGCTATGCGACTGCCTGTGAGTACTCTAGTCTGAGTTCCAGGGCACAACGGAACATAAATGTTCCTTAAGCAGATCGGTGAGCCACACACTATCATCATATTCCCGATCGCAACCGACAAAGCAACGAGCCCGTGGCTCAATGGTAGAGCGTTCGACTCAAATACCAAAGGTCGCGGGTTCGAATCCCAGGTGTTCCACACTTGGGATTGGGTATGACTGGCTGATGACGGCTAATAAGCCAGAAATGGCCATTCCGGTCTCCCTTGTCTTTGTCGGTTCCACATTATCAACATATGCTACACGTCGCTATGCGACTGCCTGTGAGTACTCTTGTCTGAGTTCCAGGGCACAACGGAACATAAATGTTCCTTAAGCAGATCGGTGAGCCACACACTATCATCATATTCCCGATCGCAACCGACAAAGCAACGAGCCCGTGGCTCAATGGTAGAGCGTTCGACTCAAATACCAAAGGTCGCGGGTTCGAATCCCAGGTGTTCCACACTTGGGATTGGGTATGACTGGCTGATGACGGCTAATAAGCCAGAAATGGCCATTCCGGTCTCCCTTGTCTTTGTCGGTTCCACATTATCAACATATGCTACACGTCGCTATGCGACTGCCTGTGAGTACTCTAGTCTGAGTTCCAGGGCACAACGGAACATAAATGTTCCTTAAGCAGATCGGTGAGCCACACACTATCATCATATTCCCGATCGCAACCGACAAAGCAACGAGCCCGTGGCTCAATGGTAGAGCGTTCGACTCAAATACCAAAGGTCGCGGGTTCGAATCCCAGGTGTTCCACACTTGGGATTGGGTATGACTGGCTGATGACGGCTAATAAGCCAGAAATGGCCATTCCGGTCTCCCTTGTCTTTGTCGGTTCCACATTATCAACATATGCTACACGTCGCTATGCGACTGCCTGTGAGTACTCTAGTCTGAGTTCCAGGGCACAACGGAACATAAATGTTCCTTAAGCAGATCGGTGAGCCACACACTATCATCATATTCCCGATCGCAACCGACAAAGCAACGAGCCCGTGGCTCAATGGTAGAGCGTTCGACTCAAATACCAAAGGTCGCGGGTTCGAATCCCAGGTGTTCCACACTTGGGATTGGGTATGACTGGCTGATGACGGCTAATAAGCCAGAAATGGCCATTCCGGTCTCCCTTGTCTTTGTCGGTTCCACATTATCAACATATG
Source organism: Schistocephalus solidus (assembly GCA_017591395.1). Taxonomy (NCBI): domain Eukaryota; kingdom Metazoa; phylum Platyhelminthes; class Cestoda; order Diphyllobothriidea; family Diphyllobothriidae; genus Schistocephalus; species Schistocephalus solidus. The sequence continues at coordinate 46,068 of WEDG01001530.1, forward strand.
CTACACGTCGCTATGCGACTGCCTGTGAGTACTCTAGTCTGAGTTCCAGGGCACAACGGAACATAAATGTTCCTTAAGCAGATCGGTGAGCCACACACTATCATCATATTCCCGATCACAACCGACAAAGCAACGAGCCCGTGGCTCAATGGTAGAGCGTTCGACTCAAATACCAAAGGTCGCGGGTTCGAATCCCAGGTGTTCCACACTTGGGATTGGGTATGACTGGCTGATGACGGCTAATAAGCCAGAAATGGCCATTCCGGTCTCCCTTGTCTTTGTCGGTTCCACATTATCAACATATGCTACACGTCGCTATGCGACTGCCTGTGAGTACTCTTGTCTGAGTTCCAGGGCACAACGGAACATAAATGTTCCTTAAGCAGATCGGTGAGCCACACACTATCATCATATTCCCGATCGAAACCGACAAAGCAACGAGCCCGTGGCTCAATAATAGAGCGTTCGACATAAAAATTAAAGGTCGCGGGTTCGAATCCCAGGTGTTCCACACTTATGATTGGGTATGACTGGCTGATGATGGCTAATAAGCCAGAAATGGCCCTTTCGGTAATCCTTGTCTTTGTCGGTTCCACAATATCAACATATGCTACACGTCGCTATGCGAATGCCTGTGAGAACTCTGGTCTGAGTACCAGGGCACAACGGAACATAAATATTCCTTAAGCAGATCGGTGAGCATCACACAATCATTATATTCTCGATCACAACCGAGATAGCAAAGAGCCCGTGGCTAAATGGTAGAGGGCTCGACTGAAAATACCAAAGGTCGCGGGTTCGAATCCCAGGTGTTCCTTACTTGGGATTGGGTATGACTTGCTGATGACGGCTAATAAGCCAGAAATTGCCATTCCGTTCACCCTTGTCTTTGTCAGTTCCACATTATCAACATGGACTACACGTCGCTTTGCGACTGCCTGTGAGTACTCTAGTCTGAGTTCCAGGGCACAACGGAACATAAATGTTCCTTAAGCAGATCGGTGAGCCACACACTATCATCATATTCCCGATCGCAACTGACAAAGCAACGAGCCCGTGGCTCAATGGTTGAGCGTTCGACTCAAATACCAAAGGTCGCGGGTTCGAATCCCAGGTGTTCCACACTTGGGATTGGGTATGACTGGCTGATGACGGCTAATAAGCCAGAAATTACCCTTACGGTCACCCTTGTCTTTGTCAGTTCCACATTATCAACATATGCTACACGTCGCTATGCGACTGCCTGTGAGTACTGTAGTCTGAGTTCCAGCGCACAACGGAACATAAATGTTCCTTAAGCAGATCGGTGAGCCACACACTATCATCATATTCCCGATCGAAACCGAGAAAGCAACGAGCCCGTGGCTCAATAATAGAGCGTTCGACATAAATATTAAAGGTCGCGGGTTCGAATCCCAGGTGTTCCACACTTATGATTGGGTATGACTGGCTGATGACGGCTAATAAGCCAGAAATGGCCCTTCCGGTAATCCTTGTCTTTGTCGGTTCCACAATATCAACATATGCTACACGTCGCTATGCGAATGCCTGTGAGTACTCTAGTCTGAGTTCCAGGGCACTACGGAATATAAATATTCCTTAAGCAGATCGGTGAGCATCACACTTGTCACCCTTGTCTTTGGTTCCACATTATCAACATATGCTACACGTCGCTATGCGACTGCCTGTGAGTACTGTAGTCTGAGTTCCAGCGCACAACGGAACATAAATGTTGCTTAAGCAGATCGGTGAGCCACACACTATCATCATATTCCCGATCGAAACCGAGAAAGCAACGAGCACGTGGCTCAATAATAGAGCGTTCGACATAAATAACAAAAGGTCGCGGGTTCGAATCCCAGGTGTTCCACACTTATGATTGGGTATGACTGGCTGATGATGGCTAATAAGCCAGAAATGGCCATTTCGGTCACTCTTGTCTTTGTCGGTTCCACATTATCAACATGGGCTATACGTCGCTTTGCGACTGCCTGTGAGTACTCTAGTCTGAGTTCCAGGGCACAACGGAACATAAATGTTCCTTAAGCAGATCGGTGAGCCACACACTATCATCATATTCCCGATCACAACTGACAAATCAACGTGCCCGTGGCTCAATGGTTGAGCGTTCGACTCAAATACCAAAGGTCGCTGGCTCGAATCCCAGGTGTTGCAAACTTGGGATTTTGTTTGACTGGCTGATGACGGCTTAAAAGCAAGAAATTGCCCTTACGGTCACCCTTCTTTTTGTCAGTTCTACATTTTTAACATATGCTACACGTCGCTATGCGACTGCCTTTGAGTACTATAGTCTGAGTTCCAGCGCACAACGGAACATAAATGTTGCTAAAGCACATCGGTGAGCCACATACTATCATTATATTCCCGATCACAACCGATAAAGCTGCGAGCTCGTGGCTCAGTGGAAGAGGGCTCGACTCAAATACCAAAGGTCGCGGGTTCGAATCCCAGGTGTTCCACACCTGGGATTTGGTATGAATGACTGATTATGGCTAATAAGTCAAAAATGTCCATTCTGGTCATCCTTGTCTTTGTTGGTTCCACAATATCTAAATATGCTTTGTGGCAATGCAACTGCCTGTGAGTACTCTAGTCTGATTTCCAGCGCACAACGAAACATAAATGTTTCTCAAGCATGTTGGTGAGCTACACACTATAATCATATTCCCGATCGCAACCGACAAAGCAACGAGCCCGTGGCTCAATTGTAGGGCATTCGACTCAAATACCAAATGTCGCAAGATCGAATCCCAGGTGTTCCACACTTGGGTTTGGGTATGTCTGGCTGATGACGGCTAATTAGCCAGAAATGGCAATTCCGGTCACCCTTGTCTTTGTCAGTTCTACATTATCAACATGGTGTACACGTCGCTTTGCAATTGCCTATGAGTACTCTTCTCTGAGTTCCTGGGCACAACGGAACATAAATGTTCCTTAAGCAGATCCATGAGCCACACACTATCATCATATTCCAGATCACAACTGACAAAGCAACGTGCCCGTGGCTCAATGGTTGAGCACTCGACTCAAATACCAAAGGTCGCGGGCTCGAATCCCAGGTGTTGCAAACTTGGGATTGGTAATGACTGGCTGATGACGGCTTAAAAGCCAGAAATTGCCCTTACGGTCACCCTTCTCTTTGTCAGTTCTTCATTTTCACCTTTGCTACACGTCGCTATGCGACTGCCTGTGAGTATTATAGTCTGAGTTCCAGCGCACAACGGAACATAAATGTTGCTAAAGCACATCGGTGAGCATCATACTTGTCACCCTTGTCACCCTTGTCTTTGTCAGTTCCACATTATCAACATATGCTACCCGTCACTATGCGACTGCATGTGAGTACTGTAGTCTGAGTTCCAGGGCACAACGGAACATAATTCTTCCTAAGGCAGATCGTCGAGCCACACACTATCATCATATTCCCGATCACAACTGAAGAAGCAACGTGCCCGTTGCTCAATGGTTGAGCGTTCGACTCAAAGACCAAAGGTCGCGGGTTCGAATCCCAGGTGTTCCACACTTGGGATTGAGTATGACTGGCTGATGACGGCTAATAAGCCAGAAATTACCCTTACGTTCACCCTTGTCTTTGTCAGTTCCTCATTATCAACATATGCTACACGTCGCTATGCAACTGCCTGTGAGTACTGTAGTCTGAGTTCCGGCGCACAGCGGAACATAAATGTGCCATAAGCAGATCAGTTAGCCACACACTATCATCATATTTCCGATCGAAACCGAGAAATCAATGAGCCTGTGGCTCAATAATAGAGCGTTCGACATACATACCAAAGGTCGCGGGTTTTAATCTTAGGTGTTCCACACTTGGGATTGGGTATGACTGGCTGATGATGGCAAATAAGCCAGAAATGGCCCTTCCGGTAATCCATGTCTTTGTCGGTTCCACAATATCAACATATGCTACACGTCGCTATGTGAATGCCTGTGAGTACACTAGTCTGAGTTTCAGGGCACATCGGAACATAAATATTCCTTAAGCAGATCGGGAAGCATCACACTATCATATTATTCCCGATCACAACCGAGATAGCAACGAGCCCGTGGCTCAATGGTAGAGGGCTCGACTCAAATACCAAAGGTCGCGGGTTCGAATCCCCGGTGTTCCACACTTGGACTTGGGTTTGAATGACTGATGACGGCTAATAAGCCAGAAATAGCCATTCCTTTCACCCTTGTCTTTGTCAGTTCCACATTATCAACATGGGCTACACGTCACTTTGCGACTGCCTGTGAGTACTTTAGTCTGAGTTTCAGCGCACAACGAAACATAAATGGTTCTTAAGCATATTGGTGAGCCACACACTATCATCATATTCCCGATCGCAACCGACAAAGCAACGAGCCCGTGGCTCAATTGTAGAGCATTCGACTCAAATACCAAAGGTCGTGGGTTCAAATCCCAGGTGATCCACACCTGAGATTAGGTATGACTGGCTGATGATGGCTAATTAGCCAGAAATGGCCATTTCGGTCACCCTTGTCTTTGTCAGTTCCACATTACCAACATATGCTACACGTCGCAATGCGACTGCCTGTGAGTATTCTTGTCTGAGTTCCAGGGTACAACGAAACATAAATATTACTTAAACAGATCGGTGAACCACATACTATCATCATATTCCTGATTACAACCAAAAAAGAACGATCCCCTAGCTCAATGTGAGAGCGTTCGACTCAAATTCAAAATATCGCGGGTTCGAATCCCAAGTGTTCCACATTTGGGATTGCGTATGACTGGCTTACGAGGGCTATTAAGCCAGAAATGACCATTCCGGTCTTCCTTGTCTTTGTCGGTTCCACATTAATAACATATGCAACACGTCGCCATGCGACTGCCTGTGAGTATTCTTGTCTGAGTTCCAGTGTACAATGGATAATAAATGTTCCTTAGGCTGATCGGTGAGCCACACACTATCATCATATTCCCTATCACAACCGACAAAGCAAAGAGCCCGTGACTCAATGGTTGATCATTCCAATTTAAATACCAAAGGTCGCGGGTTCGAATCCCAGGAGTTCCACACTTGGGATTGGGTTTGACTGGCTGATGATGGCTAATAAGCCAGAAATGGCCCTTCCGGACATCCTTGTCTTTGTCGGTTCCACATTATCAACATGGGCTACACGTTGCTATGCGATTGCCTGTGAGTACTGTAGTTATTGTTCCACCGCACAACGGAACATATATGTGCCTTAAGCAGATCGGTGAGCCACACACTATAATCATATTCCCGATCGAAACCGAGAAAGCAAAGAGCCCGTGGCTCAAAAATAGAGCGTTCGACATAAATACCAAAGGTCGCGGGTTCGAATTCCAGGTGTTCCACACTTATGATTGGGTAACTCTGGCTGATGATGGCTAATAAGCCAGAAATGGCCCTTCCGGTAATCCTTGTCTTTGTCGCTTCCACAATATCAACATATGCTACGCGTCGATATGCGAATGCCTGTGAGTTCTCTAGTCTGAGTTCCAGGGCACAACGGAACATAAATATTCCTTAAACAGATTGGTGAGCCACACACTATCATCATATTCCTGATCGAAACCTAGAAAGCAACGAGCCCGTGGCTTAATAATAGAGCGTTCGACATAAATACCAAAGGTCGCGGGTTCGAATCCCAGGTGTTCCACACTTGGGATTGGGTATCACTGTCTGATGACGGCTAATTGGCCAGAAATAGCCATTCCTTTCACCCTTGTCTTTGTCAGTTCCACATTATCAACATGGGCTACACGTCGCTTTGAGACTGCCTGTGAGTACTCTTGTCTGAGTTCCAGGGCACAACGGAACATAATTCTTCCTAAGGCAGATCGGTGAGCCACACACTATCATCATATTCCCGATCACAACTGAAGAAGCAACGTGCCCGTTGCTCAATGGTTGAGCGTTCGACTGAAAGACCAAATGTCGCGGGTTCAAATCCCAGGTGTTCCACACTTGGGATTGAGTATGACTGGCTGATGACGGCTAATAAGCCAGAAATTACCCTTACGGTCACCCTTGTCTTTGTCAGTTCCACATTATCAACATATGCTACACGTCGCTATGCAACTGCCTGTGAGTACTGTAGTCTGAGTTCAAGCGCACAGCGGAACATAAATTTGCCATAAGCAGATCAGTGAGCCAAACACTATCATCATATTTCCGATCGAAACCGAGAAAGCAATGAGCCTGTGGCTCAATAATAGAGCGTTCGACATAAATATTAAAGGTCGCGGGTTCGAATCCCAGGTGTTCCACACTTATGCTTGGGTATGACTGGCTGTTGACGGCTAATAAGCCAGAAATGGCCCTTCCGGTAATCTTTGTCTTTGTGGGTTCCACAATATCAACATACGCTACACGTCGCTATGCGAATGCCTGTGAGTACACTAGTCTGAGTTCCAGGGCACTACGGAATATAAATATTCCTTAAGCAGATCAGTGGGCATTACACTTGTCACCCTTGTCTTTGTCAGTTCCACATTATCAACATATGCTACACGTCGCTATGCGACTGCCTGTGAGTACTTTAGTCTGAGTTCCAGCGCACAACGGAACATAAATGTGCCTTAAGCAGATCGGTGTGCCACACACTATCATCATATTCCCGATCGAAACCGAGAAAGCAACGAGCCCGTGGCTCAATAATAGAGCGTTCGACATAAATACCAAAGGTCGCATGTTCGAATCCCAGGTGTTCCACACTTATGATTGGGTATGACTGGCTGATGATGGCTAATAAGCGAGAAATGGCCCTTTCGGTAATCCTTGTATTTGTCGTTTCCACAATATCAACATATGCTACGCGTCAATATGCGAATGCCTGTGAGTACTCTAGTCTGAGTTCTAGGGCACAACGGAACATAAATATTCCTTAAGCAGATCGGTGAGCCACACACTATCATCATATTCCTGATTGAAATTGAGAAAGCAACGAGCCCGTGGCTCAATAATAGAGCGTTCGACATAAATACCAAAGGTCGCGGGTTCGAATCCCAGGTGTTTCACACTTATGATTGGGTAATACTGGCTGATGATGGTTAATAAGCCAGAAATGGCCCTTTCGGTAATCCTTGCCTTTGTTGGTTCCACAATATCAACATATGCTACACGTCGCTATGCGACTGCCTGTGAGTAATGTAGTCTGAGTTCCAGCGCACAACGAAACATAAATGTTTCTTAATCATATCGGTGGGCCACACACTATCATCATATTCCCGATCGCAACCGACAAAGCAACGAGCCCGTGGCTCAATGGTAGGGCATTCGACTCAAATACCAAATGTCGCGGGATCGAATCCCAGGTGATCCACACCATGGATTGGGTATGACTGTTTGATGACGGATAATAAGCCAGAAATGGCCATTTCGGTCACTCAATTCTTTGTCAGTTCCACATTATCAACATGGGCTATACGTCGCTTTGCGACTGCCTGTGAGTACTCTTGTCTGAGTTCCAGGGCACAACGAAACATAAATGTTTCTTAAGCAGATTGGTGAGCCACACACTATCATCATATTCCCGATCACAACTGACAAATCAACGTGCCCGTGGCTCAATGGTTGAGCGTTCGACTCCAATACCAAAGGTCGCTGGCTCGAATCCCAGGTGTTGCAAACATGGGATTTGGTATGACTGGCTGATGACGGCTTAAAAGCAAGACATTGCCCTTAAGGTCACCCTTCTTTTTGTCAGTTCTACATTTTTCACATATGCTACACGTCGCTATGCGACTGCCTGTGAGTACTATAGTCTGAGTTTCAGCGCACAACGGAACATAAATGTTGCTAAAGCACATCGGTCAGCCACATACTATCATTATATTTCCGATCACAACCGAGATACCAACGAGCCCGTGGCTCAGTGGAAGAGGGCTCGACTCAACTACCAAAGGTCGCGTGTTCGAATCCCAGGTGTTCCACACCTGGGATTGGGTATGAATGACTGATGACGGCTTATAAGTCAAAAATGTCCATTCTGGTCATCCTTGTCTTTGTTGGTTCCACAATATCTAAATATGCTTTGTGGCAATGCGACTGCCAGTGAGTACTCTAGTCTGATTTCCAGCGCACAAGGAAACATAAATGTTTCTTAAGCATGTTGGTGAGCTACACACTATTATCATATTCCCGATCGCAACCGACAAAACAACGAGCCCGTGTTTCAATGGTAGAGCATTCGACTCAAATAGCAATTTTGCGGTTTCGAATCCCAGGTGATTCAAACCTGGGATTGGGTATGACTGGCTGATGACGGCTAATAAGCCAGAAATGGCAATTCCGGTCACCCTTGTCTTTGTCAGTTCTACATTATCAACATGGGGTACACGTCGCTTTGCAATTGCCTGTGAGTACTCTTCTCTTAGTTCCTGGGCACAACGGAACATAAATGTTCCTTAAGCAGATCCATGAGCCACACACTATCATCATATTCAGATCACAACTGACAAAGCAACGTGCCCGTGGCTCAATGGTTGAGCATTCGACTCAAATACCAAAGGTCGCGGGCTCGAATCCCAGGTGTTGAAAACTTGGGATTGGTAATGACTGGCTGATGACGGCTTAAAAGCCAGAAATTGCCCTTACGGTCACCCTTATCTTTGTCAGTTCTTCATTTTCACCTTTGCTACACGTCGCTATGCGACTGCCTGTGAGTATTATAGTCTGAGTTCCAGCGCACAACGGAACATAAATGTTGCTAAAGCACATCGGTGACCATCATACTTGTCACCCTTGTCACCCTTGTCTTTGTCAAATACACATTATCAACATATGCTACACGTTGCTATGCGACTGCCTATGAGTACTGTAGTCTGAGTTCCAGCGCACAACGGAACATAAATGAGCCTTAAGCAGATCGGTGGGCACGCGCACGATCATCATATTCCCGATCGCAACCGACAAAGCAACGAGCCAGTGGCTCAATAAAAGAGCGTTCGTCATAAATACCAAACGTCGCAGGTTCGAATCCCAGGTGTTCCACACTTATGATTGGTAATGACTGGCTGATGATGGCTTATAAGCCAGAAATGGCCCTTCCAGTAATCCTTGTGTTTGTCGGTTCCACAATATCAACATATGCTACGCGTCGATATGCGAATGCCTGTGAGTACTGTAGTCGGAGTTGCAGGGCACAACGGAACATAAATATTTCTTACGCAGATCGGTTAGCCACACTCTATCATCATATTCCTGATAAAAACCGAGAAAGCAACGAGCCCGTAGCTCAATAATAGAGCGTTCGACTAACATACCAAAGGTCGCGGGTTTGAATCTTAGGTCTTCCACACTTGGGATTGGGTATGACTGGCTGATGATGGCAAATAAGCCAGAAATGGCCCTTCCGGTAATCCATGTCTTTGTCGGTTCCACAATATCAACATATGCTACACGTCGCTATGCGAATGCCTGTGAGTACACTAGTCTGAGTTTCAGGGCACATCGGAACATAAATATTCCTTAAGCAGATCGGTGAGCATCACACTATCATATTATTCCCGATCACAACTGAGATAACAACGAGCCCGTGGCTCAATGGTAGAGGGCTCGACTCAAATACCAAAGGTCGCGGGTTCGAATCCCCGGTGTTCCACACTTGGGATTTGGTTTGAATGACTGCTGACGGCTTATAAGCCAGAAATGTCCCTTTCGGTCATCCTTGCCTTTGTTGGTTCCACAATAGCAACATATGCTACACGTCGCTATGCGACTGCCTGTGAGTACTCTAGTCTGAGTTTTAGCGCACAACGAAACATAATTGGTTCTTAAGCATATTGGTGAGCCACACACATTCATCATATTCCCGATCGCAACCGACAAAGCAACGAGCCAGTGGCTCAATTGTAGAGCATTCAACTCAAATACTAAAGCTCGCGGGTTCAAATCCCAGGTGATCCACACCTGGGATTGGGTATGACTGGCTGATGATGGCTAATTAGCCAGAAATGGCCATTTCGGTCACCCTTGTCTTTGTCAGTTCCACATTACCAACATATGCTACACGTCGCAATGTGACTGCCTGTGAGTACTCTAGTCTGAGTTCCAGCGAAACGAAACATAAATGTTTCTTAAGCATATCGGTGAACCACGCACTATCATCATAATCCCGATCGCAACCGACAAAGCAACGAGCTTGTGGCTCAATGGTAGAGCATTCGACTCAAATACCAAAGGTCGGGGGTTCGAATCACAGGTCTTCCCCACCTTGGTTTGGGTATGACTGGCTGATGACGGCTAATTAGCCAGAAATGGCAATTCCGGTCACCCTTTTCTTTGTCAGTTCTACATTATCAACATGGGCTACACGTCGCTTTGCAATTGCCTGTGAGTACTCTTGTCTGAGTTTCAGGGCACAACGGAAACATAAATGGTTCCTTAAGCAATCCAGAGCCACACACTATCATCATTCCGGATCGCAACTGACAAAGCAACGAGCCCGTGGCTCAATGGTTGAGCGTTCGACTCAAATACGAATGGTCGCGGGTTCGAATCACAAATGTTCCAAACTTGCGATTGGGTATGACTGGCTGATGTGGAACCGCTAAAGACAAGGCAGACCGTAATGGCCATTTCTGGCTTATTAGCCGTCATCAGCCAGTTATACCCAATCCCAAGTGTGGAACACCTGGAGTTCGAACCCGCGACAATTAGTATTTGATTCAAACGTTCTACCATTGAGCCACGGGCTCGTTGCTTTGTCGATTGCGATCGGGAATATGATGATAGTGTGTGGCTCACCGATCTGCTAGGAACATTTATGTTCCGTTGTCGTGAACTCAGACTAGAAATTACACACAGGCAGTCCATAGCTAACGTGTAGCATCTGTTGATAATGTTTAACCGACAAAGGACAAGGCGAGACCGGAATGACCATTTCTTTCTTATTAGCCGTCATCATCCATTCATACCCAATCGCAAATGATGGAAAACACCGGATTTCACACCCGCGACCTTTGGTTTGAGTCGAACGATCTACCATTTAGTCACGGATTCCTTGCTTTGTTGGTTGCGATGAGGAATATGATGATAGTGTGTGGCTCACTGATCGTGCATAAGAGAACATTTGTGTTCCATTGTGCCTGTGAAACTCAGACTAGAGTACACACGGCAGTCGCATAGCGATGTTATCTGTTGATAGATGGACCCGACAAAGACTAGGAGCTGGAATGGCCATTTCTGACCCTATTAGCCGTCATCAGCCAGTCATACCCAATCCCAAGTGTGGAACACCTGGGATTCGAAAACCCGCGACCTTTGGTATTTGAGTCGAACAGCTCTACCATTGAAAGCACGGGCTCGTTGCTTTGTTGGTTGCGTTCGGGAATTTTGATGATAGTAGTAGTGGCTCACCGATCTGCTTAAAGAACAATTATGTTCCGTTTTGCCCGTAAACTCAGACTAGAGTACACACAGGCAGTCTCATAGCAACGTTAAGCATCTGTTTATAATGTGGAACCGACAAAGACAAAGAGGCCCGGAATGGCCATTTCTGGCTTATTAACCGTCTTCATCCAGTCATACCCAATCCTAAGTGTGGAACATCTGGGATTCGAACCTGCGACCTTTGGTATTTGAGTCGAACGCTCTGCCATTGAATGCACGGGCTCGTTGTTTTGTCGGTTGCGATCGGGAATATGATGATAGTGTGTGGCTCACCGATCTGCTTAAGGAACATTTATGTTCCGTTGTGCCCTGAACTCAGACTAGAGTACCACAGGCAGTCGCATAGCGTAGTAGCATCTGTTGATAATGTGGAACCGACAAAGACAAGGGAGACCGGAATAGCCATTTTCTGGCTTATTAGCCGTCATCAGCCAGTCATACCCAATCCCAAGTGTGGAACATCCAGGGATTCGAACCCACGACCTTTGGTATTTGAGTCGAACGCTCTACCATTGAGCCAGGTTTTCCTGCTTTGCTGTTAATGCGATCAGGAATATGATGATAGTGTGTGGCTCACCGATCTGCTTAAGGAAACATTTATGTTCCGTTGTGCCCTGAACTCAGACTGAGTACTCACAGGCAGTCGCATAGCGACGTGTAGCATCTGTTGATAATGTGCAACCGACAAAGACAAAGGGAGACCGGAATGGCCATTTCTACTTATTAGCCGTCATCAGCCAGTCATACCCAAATCAAGTGTGGAACACCTGGGATTCGAACCCGCGACCTTTTGGTATTTGAGTCGAACGCTCTACCATTTGAGCCACGGGCTCGTTGCTTTGTTTCGCTGCGATCGGGAATATGATGATAGTGTGTAGCTCACCGATCTGCTTAAAGGAACATTTATGTTCCGTTGTGCCCTGAACTCAGACTAGAATACACACAGGCAGTCGCATAGCGACGTGTAGCATCTGTTGATAATGTGAACCGACAAAGACAAGGGAGACCGGAATGGCCATTTCTGGCTTATTAGCCGTCATCAGCCAGTCATACCCAAATCCCAAGTGTGGAACACCTGGGATTCGAAACCCGCGACCTTTGGTATTTGAGTCGAACGCTCACCAATTGAGCCATGGGCTCGTTGTTTTGTTTGATTGCGATCAGGAATATGATGAAATTTTGTGGCTCACCGATCTGCTTAAGGAACATTTATGTTCCGTTGTGCCCGTGACCTCAGACTAGGTACACACAGGCAGTCGCAAAGCGATGTGTAGCACCTGTTGAACATGTGCAACCGACAAAGACAAAGGAGACCGGAATGGCCATTTCTGGCTTATTAGCCGTCATCTGCCAGTCATACCCAAATCTAAAGTGTGGAGCACCTGGGATTCGAACCCGCGACCTTTGGTATTTGAGTAGAACGCTCTACCATTGAGCCACGGGCTCCTTGCTTTGTTGGTTGCGATCGGGAATATGATGATAGTGTGTAGCTCACCGATCTGCATAAGAAACATTTAGGTTCCCTTGTGCCCGTGAACTCAGACTAGAGTACACACAGGCAGTCGCATAGCGACGTGTTGCATCTGTTGATAATGTGGACCCGACAAAGACTAGGGAGACCGGAATGGCCATTTCTGGCTTATTAGCCGTCATCAGCCAGTCATACCCAATCCCAAGTGTGGAACACCTGAGATTTGAAACCGCGACCTTTGGTATTTGAGTCGAACGCTCTAGCATTGAAGCACGGGCTCGTTGCTTTGTTGGTTGTTTTCGGGAATTTGATGATAGTGTGTGGCTCACTGATCTGCTTAAGGAACATTTATGTTTCGTTGTGCCCGTGAACTCAGACTAGAATACACACAGGCAGTCGCAAAGCGACGTGTAGCATATCTTGATAATGTGCAACCGACAAAGACAAGGGAAAGCGGAAAATCCATTTCTGGCTTATTAGCCTTCATCAGCCAGTCATACCCAATCCCAAGTGTGGAACACCTGGGATTCGAACCCGCGACCTTTGGTATTTGAGTCGAACGCTCTACCATTGAGCCACGGGCTCTGTTGTTTTGTCGATTCCGATCGGGAATATGATGATAGTGTGTGGCTCACCGATCTACTTAAAGAACATTTATGTTCCGTTCGCCGTGCATCTCAGACTAGAGTACTCACAGGCAGTCGCATAGCGACGTGTAGCATCTGTTGATAATGAGGAACCGACAAATGAAAGGGAGATCGGAATGACCATTTCTTTCTTATTAGCCGTCATCAGCCAGTCCTACCCAATCCCAAGAGTGTAGCACCTTGGTTTCAAACCCGCGACCTTTGGTATTTGAGCTTAATGCTCTACCATTGAGCGACGGACTGGTTGTTTTTTCGATTCCGATCGGGAATATGATGATAGTGTGTGGCTCACCGATCTGCTTAAGGAACATTTATGTTCCGTTGTGCCCTTGAACTCAGACTAGAGTACACACAGTCAGTCGCATAGTGACGTGTAGCATCTGTTGATAATATGGAACCGACAAAGACAAGGGAGACTGGAATGACCATTTCTGGCTTATTAGCCGTCATCAGCCAGTCATACCCAATCCCAAGTGTGGAACAACTGGGAGTCGAACCCGCTACCTTAGGTATTTGAGCTTAAACGCTCTACCATTGAGCGATGGACTGGTTGTTTTTTCGATTCCGATCGGGAATATGATGATAGTGTGTGGCTCACCGATCTGCTTAAGGAACATTTATGTTCCGTTGTGCCCTTGAACTCAGACTAGAGTACACACAGGCAGTCGCATAGTGACGTGTAGCATCTGTTGATAATGTGGAACCGACAAAAGACAAGGGAGACCGGAATGACCATTTCTTTCTTATTAGCCGTCATCAGCCAGTCATACCCAATCCCAAGTGTGGAACACCGGGATTCTGAACCCGCGACCTTTGGTATTTGAGTCGAATCCCTCTGCCATTGAGCCACGGGCTCGTTGCTTTGTTGGTTGCGATCGGGAATATGATGATAGTGTGTGGCTCACCGATCTGCTTAAGGAACATTTATGTTCCGTTGTACCTGAACTCACACTAGAATACACACAGGCAGTCGCATAGCGTGGTGTATCATCTGTTGAACCGACAAAGACAAGGGAGACCGGAACGGCCATTTCTGGCTTATTAGCCGTCATCAGCCAGTCATACCCAATCCCAAAGTGTGGAACACCTGGGATTCAAACCCGCGACCTTTGGTATTTGAGTCGAACGCTCTACCATTGAGCCATGGGCTCGTTGCTTTTGCTCGGTTGCGATCGGGAATATGATGATTGTGTTTGGCTCACCGATCTGCTTAAGGAACATTTATGTTCCATTGTGCACTGGAACTCAGACTTGAGTACTCACAGGCAGTCGCATAGCGATGTGTAGCATCTGTTGATAATGTGCAACCGACAAAGACAAGGGAGACCGGAATGGCCATTTCTGGCTTATTAGCCGTCATCAGCCAGTCATACCCCAATCCCAAGTGTGGAACACCTGGGATTCGAACCCGCGACCTTTGGTATTTGAGTCGAACGCTCTACCATTGAGCCACGGGCTCGTTGCTTTGTCGGTTGCGATCGGGAATATGATGATAGTGTGTGGCTCACCGATCTGCATAAGGAAACATTTATGTTCCCGTTGTGCCCGTGAACTCAGACTAGAGTACTCACAGGCAGTCGCATAGCGACGTGTAGCATCTGTTGACAATGTGGAACCGACAAAGACAAGGGAGACCGGAATGGCCATTTCTGGCTTTATTAGCCGTCATCAGCCAGTCATACCCAAATCCCAAGTGTGGAACACCTGGGATTCGAACCCGCGACCTTTGGTATTTGAGTCGAACGCTCTACCATTGAGCCACGGGCTCGTTGCTTTGTTGGTTGCGATCGGGAATATGATGATAGTGTGTGGCTCACCGATCTGCTTAAGGAACATTTATGTTCCGTTGTGCCCTGAACTCAGACTAGAGTACTCACAGGCAGTCGCATAGCGACGTAGCATAATGTGCAACCGACAAAGACAAAGGGAGACCGGAATGGCCATTTCTGGCTTATTAGCCGTCATCAGCCAGTCATACCCAATCCCAAAGTGTGGAACACCTGGGATTTCGAAACCCGCGACCTTTGGTATTTGAGTCGAACGCTCTACCATTGAGCCACGGGCTCGTTGCTTTGTCGGTTGCGATCGGGAATATGATGATAGTGTGTAGCTCACCGATCTGCTTAAGTAAACATTTATGTTCCCGTTGTGCCCGTGAACTCAGACTAGAGTACTCACAGGCAGTCGCATAGCGACGTGTGCATCTGATAATGTGGAACCCGACAAAAGACAAGGGAGACCGGAATGGCCATTTCTGGCTTATTAGCCGTCATCAGCCAGTCATACCCAATCCCAAGTGTGGAACACCTGGGATTCGAAACCCGCGACCTTTGGTATTTGAGTCGAACGCTCTACCATTGAGCCACGGGCTCGTTGCTTTTGTCAATTGTGATCGGGAATATGATGATAGTGTGTGGCTCACTGATCTGCTTAAGGAACATTTATGTTCCGTTGTGCCCCGGAACTCAGACTAGAGTACCTCGCAGGCAGTCGCATAGCGACGTGTAGCATCCTTGATAATGTGCAACCGACAAAGACAAGGGAGACCGGAATGGCCATTTCTGGCTTATTAGCCGTCATCAGCCAGTCATACCCAATCCCAAGTGTGGAACACCTGGGATTCGAACCCACGACCTTTGGTATTTGAGTCGAACGCTCACCATTTAGCCACGGGCTCGTTGTTTTTGTCGGTTGTGATCGGGAATATGATGATAGTGTGTGGCTCACCGATCTGCTTAAAGGAACATTTATGTTCCGTTGTGCCCTGAACCTCAGACTAGAGTACTCACAGGCGGTCGCATAGCGACGTGTAGCATATGATTGAATGGAACCGACAAAGACAAAGGGAGACCGGAATGGCCATTTCTGGCTTATTAGCCGTCATCAGCCAGTCATACCCAATCCCAAGTGTGGCACACCTGGGATTCTGAAACCCGCGACCTTTGGTATTTGAGTCGAACGCTCTACCATTGAGCCACGGGCTCGTTGTTTTTGTCGGTTGCGATCGGGGAATATGATGATAGTGTGTGGCTCACCGATCTGCTTAAGGAACATTTATGTTCCGTTGTGCCCTGAACTCAGACTAGAGCCTCACAGGCGGTCGCATAGTGACGTGTAGCATCTGATAATGGAACCGACAAAGACAAGGGAGACCGGAATGGCCATTTCTGGCTTATTAGCCGTCATCAGCCAGTCATACCCAATCCCAAGTGTGGCACACCTGGGATTCTAACCCACGACCTTTGGCATTTGAGTCGAACGCTCTACCATTGAGCCACGGGCTCGTTGTTTTTGTCGGTTGCGATCGGGAATATGATGATAGTGTGTGGCCCACCGATCTGCTTAAGGAACATTTATGTTCCGTTGTGCCCTGGAACTCAGACTAGAGCCCTCGCAGGCGGTCGCATAGCGACGTGTAGCATATGAATGGAACCGACAAAGACAAAGGGAGACCGGAATAGCCATTTCTGGCTTATTGACCGTCATCAGCCAGTCATACCCAATCCCAAGTGTGGAACACCTGGGATTCGAAACCCACGACCTTTGGTATTTGAGTCGAACGCTCTACCATTGAGCCACGGGCTCGTTGTTTTTGTCGGTTGTGATCGGGAATATGATGATAGTGTGGGGCTCACCGATCTGCTTAAGGAACATTTATGTTCCGTTGTGCCCTGGAACTCAGACTAGAGCCCTCGCAGGCGGTCGCATAGCGACGTGTAGCATAT
>WEDG01001531.1:0-20358 GCA_017591395.1 Schistocephalus solidus
CGACGACGGTCGAACTGTCGTGTGTGTGCGTGAGTGTGTGTGTTTGTGTTTGTGCGTGTTTGTGTGTGTTTAACTGCCATAGAAGCGCTCGAAACTTGGCATTCCGTATAAAATTCCATCAACTGCTGTACTATTTTCTCCTGGTGGCCTACCAAGTCTTACGAGTGCAGCTCAATCAACGGAATCGCAAAAAAATACTCAGACTGGTCACGATCGCAAACAAACACGTACGGAGCCATAACACAGGCCTGAGTGAACCTGTACCCGACACCAACGCAGTCGTCGGGGAAACAGCAGAGAACGCAAACCAGCAAGACCTGCGGCCGGGCTTGAATACAGATGCATGTGAACAGAGTTTGCGCATGAACACCGATGATGAGCGTCTCCAACCTAATAGGAACGGAGACACCGGTAACGACTCAGCAACCACAGATGAGACGCGCACGAACAGATGCAAACGGGGGACGAGAAAGAGATATGCGGGTGCGTGTCAACAAACTTCGGCAATGCAGATGAGATCAACAAACCCTTGCCAGCCCAAACACAGGCCCCAGACGATGCGAGGGAGTAAAGCAGGACAGCTATTGACTTCCTTCCCCACTCCATCCCTCAGTGCATCCTGTACGAATAGCCGCATAGCCGGCAGAACGCCAGCATGTTCAGGACCCATAAATACTGTGAGGCGCTTGACACAAGCCACCTTCGATGATTGAATTTTGTTGATTTTGAAACTTTTGGGTCATTAAACCTCTGTTCTTATAATCACCTCTTCGTCTGATTTATGCCCGAGGCGTGCATTTTCACTTCAGTTAGCGATACATATTTGTGGACATATATATTTTTTTCCTTCTTCGGAATTTAGGGTTTCTCCGAAGTTCTTTCTACGAGCTCACAGCGAAGAATGCATTTTAAATTATGCCATTCAAAAGTTGGGCTGTCTATCCTCTCATTTATAAGAATTTTCAAAGGAATCTTAGACGCACGATCAAGTATCGTCCTCGCAGTTTACATTCATCGAAGTTAAACCTTTTGAATCGCACACCTCTGCCTCTCATACTACCCAAAATTTAGCCTTTTGCGCTTCAAAATTTACTTTATTTCTGTTCACCGTAATGCCACATTATGCAGGTCCTCTGTGTTCTCTCCACTATCACAACAGGCCATGGGAAGAATAAAGCCCGTTCACTGTGTCCAAAAACGAAAACTGTTAGATCACAAGAGGCCTTCTAATGCGTTACGTATAGCGTGCTCATGGAGGTTCACACATGGGTGATTATTTCGGCAAACGAGTGGTGCAGGGTTTTGAAAGTGACAATTGTTCTTCCGGCCAGACGATGCAACTCATAACTCCCGATGACTCTAGGTTTATTAATCTAAGTGACCCCCGTATTGCACATACATATGGCTCACCCAAAAGTGCACAAAGCAGGTGCACCACCATTATAGAACCAACACCAAGAATAGTTGTAAAAGAATGAGTCTAATTACTATGAGGGTAAGCCATAGGGCCATCGCAGGGCCTGCAGCAAATACATCACCCTAAGGGACGTGCCCCGGTGGGCTACTGATGTCTTAAAACTATATAAGACTATTCAAACAGTTTTCCTTTACCTCAAATATAAGAAACGATAAGAATTCTAAATGCTTTCGGGTACGGACTGAAAAACTCTAGGGATGTATCTTATTGGTTATGACAGCCAGAAGATGTCTCTAAGAGTGAATAAACAGGCAAAATTCAATGACATGCAGTCGAAAATTATCTAACGGGTTTTTTGCCTGAGCAGAGCAGGAAACGTAAAGACCTGAATGCCGGATTGCTCAGAAAATTTAGCTCGGAAAAAAAGAATATTCAACCACTTAACGAATAAATTCTAAATGTCTGGCGTTCATGTTGCGGCAGACAGTTACTACCGCTTATAGTTCCGGTGCGAGTCTGAACTGACAAACCTTTGCCTTAAAACTCCTGAAATGATCAGAAATGTGGGTAACGGAGAGGCCCAGACAAAAGCGAGCTTCTTTTATACCTACCCTCAAAGTTGCATTTGAAAATCCAAAGGCTCCAGGCAGTAATTTCGGAAAGAAATCCCAACGCCTTTGCCCTTGGAGCACAATCGCTCAAGGTCTAAGTGCCGATGCCGAGATGTTTATAAAAAGATAGTAATCCTTTCGTCAAGAAATTCAGAAAGATGAGGTGGTGATGTGCGGGAAAGTATTTGTGTGAAGTTTGTTAATTTTAGTTGCGAACACTCGTTGATTGGAAAATGAAACACTCTGGAGGAGGATAAAAGAGCGCACTAATGAAACTTTGTATTTCTGACACATTGCAGACCTCTGAACCAGTTGATTTCGTCTGTTGATTTGCTCCTCCACTTGATCACGGGCGTTTCGGGCCACCATAAATTGCTCATTGATGGTGAGTTCCATTCCCCTGCAATCTGTTTGAAGAATCTGACAGTCGTAGGCGAGCCTATTTCCTCCAACTGGAAGCTAGTGGGCAACATTCTTGAATATATTATGGCCTAAAATGCAAACGCGATGCCAAGATTGAAAGAACTAGGGAACCAACTGTAATGCTCGGCTCTTCATACCTCGCATTACTGTAGTGAACTACAGTGCTCCTCTCAAAGAGATGGAGCATAACATGCCTTGTTTGGATTACTCACTGTCTTTTCATTGTAAGCGGAGAACAGAAGGTCAGCAAATATATCGAAGGCAGGTTTCAACATAATGAGAAATGAGATGATGTCTATGAACTGGGGCTGTTTGCTCGCGGGAAGCTGAAGATCGCACAGCGCGATTTAACTGCATCTGATTAGTTGTTGTTGTCCGATAAAGGCACCCAAAAATGGAAGAGTGACATCAACGCACTCATACAGAATTAATCCTTCTATTCTCGGCACCACCAGCGAAGGAAGAGAAGGAAAATCAGATTTCAACAAGATGGGACATGAGCTGATGTCTTGGAACTGGGATGGGTTGCTTACATGAGGCAATGAGGAAGACCGGAAGTCGTTTAAAACGGTTTCACTGTACCTGCTTCGGTGTTATAGTCAGGACGCCAAAAAACGACTACTTGCCTTGAGGGGTTAAAAAGTGACGGATTAGAAGAATAAGTAGCGATAACTAGAAGTCTGTGGGACCTGGTTCATAACAACATTCTAAGGAATTTCGTGGCCAGCTTAAAGGCAGCTGAACACTGAACCGCTATGCCCGAGAGAACTATGTTTCCAGTAAGCAACCTGAGAGTATCCCAATGCCTCATTCTGCCATATCACTAGTCGGCTGAATAAAAGAAGCTCAGATGCAGTACTTAGGAATGAAAAAACCGAATTCGTTGAAATTGACAGCAAAGTTGACAACCTTGGCTAGTTATTTGCTTTCGTATTTCCTAGAGAAATAAAATTTAACAATTTGAGCAGTCCTGCTGCAAACGTCAATTAAGTGGGGGAGGTGGAACTTTTCGCAGTACCTGTCGCGGAAAGAGACCTGGTGGGTTCGAGCCTCGAGTGGTCCACCACCTGTGGTTGGTTATGGCTGGCTGATGACAGCTTATAAGCCAAAAGTGACCATTCCAGTCTCCCTTTTCTTTGTCGGTAATGTTCATCTTTCGACAATACTTGCCGCTGTGCAGCTGCTGGCGGGGCTCAAGAGTGAACCCCAAGGCAGAACGGGACAAGTGAATCCAGTAACCAAGCGGTAAGCGTCCGTCTGCCAATATCAACGATGTTCTTAAAATCATTGACAAGCGCACTCTCCAGACCACTGACTTATATTTTCTGTTCGTTTCATTTGTAGTAGGAGACTTTTATCTGAATGCAAACAGCAACTATCTGCGCGATATATAACTGGGACACAAACCAACGTCAGTAATTATCTCCCGTCCGTCTAAACCGCGTCTGCTGTAAGGTAATAAAAAGCATGCTTTAGAAATTGAAAATGAAGTTCGTGGTGAGGAGCCGCTTACGCTCAGAACTTCCGTGCGGCTTCACGCAGAGCAGTTCTTTATTTTCTTTGTTTTTTGCTTTTGGTGGAGAAGTGGACTCGCACACTGGAGGAGGAAAGCGGGGTCACCATCTACACTGATTTTAGAACTAATCTTCCTTTGGAACGTCTAATTCATTGACTTTTTTCAAAAAAATTGATTAAGTGATTAACTGCTTACACTGATCAAAGTGCATTTTACGGACAAATCCTGATCTGTTTGTAAATGCAACGAGGACCACTACTGCCTCAGTTTAATTGGTGCCTCTAGGGGTCCGTTATTGAACTGCGGTTCGTCCTCATCGACATCAACGGCTGTTTGGATAACCTACGTCACAGCGCCACCACTTTTGCTGATGCGGCATCCGATCAGCTACAGATAGGCACGCACTTTTACAAAGGCTGAACTGATTAAATTTACCAAGAACTCTTCGGCCATAAGTCTGGAGCGTTTTCCCGTTCCAGCTGGGAGAACGCTAACGCCTGTAGCCCAAGACGGACAGTGGACTTCTTCAGAAATCCTCTAAATTGCTAACAAATGCACACTGATCTAGATCAACCTCACTGGATTTCTAGAGTCTATGCGTACTCCTTGCATTTCTAAAAAACTACTTCGAGCTTGCTGGAACGGAGAGTGCGTATTCACCCCTTTAAGCTGTCTGGAAGTTGGTCATATGACTATTGGAGAAAACAGCTTCATGTAGAGGGTCGTTAAAGCATGTGACGGGCTCCACGTTGAAGCAGTGCATTCAGACAGGGTTGAGATATTTAAATACAAATTGAATGCGGGAAATACAGAATATGTAGGCACGAAAAAGGCTCGAAAGGGCGACTAGTTCTGCGCTTGCTGTTAGCTAGACTGGTTAGAAGGTTCAACTCAATGTGAACTTGTTGTGGTTCGTTCGCTCGTAGGCAAGATAGAAGTTGAACGTTTTTTCGCATCATAAATGCACGATTTCAAAAATTAAAGGAATAAAAACTTGATTAGCCGGTGTAAAACTCCAATTCAACGTAAAAGCTTTCCTTAATTTTTGCAATTAACTGCTAAGTAAATCAGGCCTGTGCTCGGCCCAACACGTTAGTAGGTCCCTCGCCATTCCTTTTGTGCGTACTGGCATATACTGCAGGCTTAAAATTACAGCTTTTTATTCTACAAAAATTAGTGATTTAACTTGCAGTCACTCTCCCGAGAAACACTTTTGCGGGCACAGTGGATGTGAATATTTGAGCCACAATCTATTGACCTCGGTGGGGTAATCAGGTAATATCCACAGCTACCAGCGGTCAGTAGTATACAACAGTTCGACCGATGTTACCCACGAGGTCTACCATGTGCGCTACAGCAGCATTGGCACAGCGAGGGTGACTTGCGCGTAAATTATTTATAGGCATGGAAAGCTTCTTCTGCATTTACTGTACTATTTCCTCCCTTACCCACCTGTTCCTGACTGTCCGTCTGCGCGGACCACACACACGACTGGGCCGCCAAAAAACACCGAAATTTTCCACAGAGGGGGTAAGAAGCTCGTAGTTCTTATGATGAGAGGGGCAGAGGCCAAATTGAGGAGGAGCCAAAGTACACACCTCCCACTTACATGAGAGGTGTCAATTTTGTGCCTGTGGTTGGTGGTGTAGGACAAAGTCGTAGGTCATATATATAATGCTGATGAGATGTGTGCTGAAAGTGTCGGCTGGAGGTGTTTTACTACATGAATGTGCCTGTGGCCGAGTAGACCTATGCAGTTCCCGAATTTGCTTGGTCAATATGGGCAGTTGGCGGGGTGTGGTGCTCCTGGCACTGATTCGCCAGTCTCTGTGAGATTAAATCGCAAGTGAATAGCCAGACCGCTGCCTGGTCTGTATGTGCGGTAGCAGAATAGCAGGATAGGTTGGCTGCTGCTGTGTTGGCTGCTATGGTGGTGCCGCTAGCGTTCGCTGCGCTGGTGGAGAGGGAATACGAGGTATTAGAGATTGGAGAGTAGTCGGATATGCATCACATGCTTCGTGTGTCAATATTTCCGTGAACTCCACTGTCGTGTATATGCATGTTACCGAAAATTTTCCAAGTTTCAGTTACTTAATTCATATTAAATTTCTTACCAAGCATGAAAATGTATGTTCCGTAGAAGTTGCTCTGAGTTAGCCTATTTGATTCTGAGGAGATAAGCTATCTATAACTCAGACTTGGCTCCATTTTTGAGTTCTGCTGAGCAGGGCCAATATAATTATTTTCCTCTGAATATTGTCCTGTGCCTTTCGGTCCCGGTAGACAACCCTACAATAAATTATTTCAAGATATACCTTGGACTGAATTTTCCGCTCTCAGGCACGTCAAATAATAGAAGCTCCTTCCCCATTCCAACCGAAATATGGCTGAACCTGCTTAAAGTTATGCTTAATTTCTATAAAACTTACAACCTTCCAGTCGACATAAGAAGTTCGTTGAATATTCTTACCCCTCCTTCTGTTAAATGAACGAACCTGACTGTTCTGAGATATAAATATTCAAAAGACTTTCTACTAGAGATTTTTTATCAAGCACATCTTTTCTAGAACAGACGTCGGCTCTTTTTCCAGTGATCGTGTCTCCTAATTTTTATTCTTAGATTTTCTGGCTTGCTAAAGTTTGATGCTCTTTGAAAGAATTGCTCCTCTGAAGTTTAATCGTTACATGCCGTCAGTGACATTATAAACCATACTGAGTCTACAGTCAAGACTGACGCTCACCTCGTTTTTGCATTGTTTATTCAAAGCAGTTCCAAAGAATTTCTTTACGTTGGTTCAAATGATATCCACTCTTGTGTCTTCTTCGTCTTCTTCTAACGCCTGGCACCACTACCTCATTGAATAAAACATACTATTCAAACATGGGTGGTTTTATCATAAACCTAGGGGACACTGACAAGGATGCCTTTTTACCTCAGGGAACTTCGCGGTAGATTATTGATCTGACTTTTTTCATAACTCTGTAACGAATGTATGCTAAACTCACCAGCTTATAGCTGTTTCTATTTGACAGTTGACAAAAGAGCTGAACGACAGTACTTTTGTGACCTCTTCCGAGCTAAGGGATAACCAAGCGCCGTATGAGCAGAAGATGGCCAAAAGAACAACAACCCGAATTCTGGATCGTCATACCCTACAGAAAAGGAGTCTCAGAGGCACTCTCTCGACTAGTACATCCTGCCCAAGTAGGCGTAGCCCATCGGTCTATGGTGACAATTCGTCGCCGTGTTATGCAACCTAAGTACAGATTGCCCCCTACTGAATCATCCGCAGTTGTCCACCAAATGAGGTGTAATGATGGGAACTGCAACTACGTCGGGGAACCTAGACAAAAATTGCAGACCTGCCTACAAGAGCACAAACTGGCGACTCGGGAGCTAGACCTAAATTCACAGTTGACAGCGCATGTTGGAGAAACTGGCCTCACTGTTAACATTCGAGGAGCAACCATCATAGGCTGGGGAACCACAAAAGCCGAATGACTTACGATTAAGACACTGACAAGGATGCCTTTTCCCTCAGGGAAATTTACGTAGATTTTTGATGAGAATTTGTCTAACGCTGTAAAGAATGTATTCTAAACTCACCAGCTTATAACTGTGTATTTGTTGCGAAGCCATATTTGGGAATGGGGTGAATTGTTTATGTTCTAATCAAATGGGAGGATGCGCAGATTAAAGAACGAACGAAAAACATGCGTCGGCAGTCTGGAGCTTTCGTACAAAATCTCCTCCAGTACCTTAGCCTTTTATTTGATCTTGACCCAGAGAATGTCATTGATAAACTGCAGAAAAATATGTCATCATATAATCTTCTTTAGAAATCGATGCTTCCCTTTACTTTCAGTTGGTGGGATGATCTGCTAACGATCCGTTTCATATGAAAAAATACGACTTAAGCGAAGTTTTAATAGTCAAATAGTCTATGTAGGCCTTTGAACTCAAACTCTGCTCAGATTACAAATAAATTGGAACATCATGGAGCGCAAAGAAGATAGTAGTGTCTCAAAGTCTGTTGGAAAGGGTATGTTTGCAGCGTAAGTACAGTTGTTAATGGTTTTCGTTTAGTAACTGGTTGTTTTGTCAAAACTATACACGCAAGGAACATGGAACGGCAGATTTACTGTAATCGTATGGTTGTCAAGGTTCCGCCTTCCGCCAGACAGTTAAGCGTCTGTTTGAGCCTGCTGGTGAAAAACAATTTCCACACCTTTAGCCATTACAAACCACACGCATTAAAAAAGGGATGCCCGAAAAGGTTGGTTGTAATTTACAATAAATCCCAAACGTCAATATAAGGTCCCCTCGTGTTTACCTATAACTAAAAGATAAAATATTAAGATTCATAAGTAGTGTTCCATGCAGCACCGAGACCTAGCCCACGAACTAGCTCATTTGCACGCCGTTGGACGTTTTCAAGAGCAGTGTTGTCTTTCACCGTCTATGGTTTCCCTGTCTGGACAACGTGCTCCGGTTGTGGTCTCACAAATTTTCCGCAAAGCACTCTTCGTCAAATCTGGCTAGAGTGCACTTGGAGAGGAACATCGCCAAAATCACGGAATTTGTTGCCTTTGGACAGCGTATCTATAACTGTCGGGCAGCTCTGATCCATACGCCTACGTATGTTTGCGCTTCTACCTCCCGGAGCTGTGTCAATTAGGTAGCATGTCTTGCTGTCTCAATGACGAAGCTTCTCGATCCGAAATAGTTTACACTTGCCTATACTGAAGAGAAGAATCAAGCGGACCTAAATCTGATTGCAAATGTTCCTCATCCACTCCATTTTTACGAGTGCGCCAGCACTTGATGATCTACAACCATAATGGCTTTAAATTCTATCTGCCACGCGCAGTCACCAGTGAACATAATTGACAACGTAGGTCCGAGAATGGATCTTTGCGAGACAGCTCTCTACGACCACTTCTGTGGGCTGCTGATCGCTCAATAAAACATTGCTATTCACGTCAAGGGTTCTCCCATGCGGTGTAGCTTGTGCAGAAGATGCTGATGTGTTACAGTAGGAAAGGGTCTTTCCAAGGCGGGTTAATCAGCATACACAATGAAACCATCGTTTATTGCTCGATTCCCATGTTCTAGTGTGTGCAATGGGCTTTTCAAGAAGGAACTTCCACTGCTGACTCCATTCTGCACGTACAAAAAAATATTATGTTGCTCCAGAGAAGTACATTAATTCACATGTATTTATCCTCTACATAAAATTGTAAAATACGGAGGTGAGACTTTTATATTAGTGAATGGTTAAATATATGTTGTCTTTCACTCAGAAAGCAGTCTTTATGCAGTGTGGGGAAGCTTGACGTAGCTGATAAAGGTGTTCGACCGAGTCTATGATTGAATTCCTCAGTAAATTAGTGGGTATTTTACCTGGACTTGGATATTTCGCTACTCTCCTGTTCAGCTGCTCTTGCAGAAAAGTCTCTTTGGTAAACAGCAATGAGTCAACTGTCGGAACCTCATCCACACTCTATTTGTTAGTGTTCATTTAGAGCTCCCTCGTCAAAGCAGACTTAAAGAACAACGAAATATGATCAGCTTTTTCGCCATTCTTGTCAAGTACAACAACATAATCGGTTTTTAATGAACGAACGGGGTCACTCGTTCAAGTGCACTGCCTTAAATAACAGTAGAATAACCTTTGACTTTCGATTGCCTCATCTATTACGTCACGTTCAAAATTTCTGTCGACTTTATAAACCAATCACATTACGTTGTTCCTATGCTCAGTTCAGTTCAGTGCCTTGAAATTCCTATTGGTTACAAATTGGATCAGAAAACATCACTGCATAAGAAAAATTTGAAAGACGTAGTTCACATAATGACGGAAGAAGTGATCAATCCAGATTCGCAAAGATAAGAGTTCCGGGATGAAATTCGGATAATTGTCAATTGCTCACCGGAATAGGCTTGCATTGTCGCTGACGTTTCGGAAAACTTAGCCGTCTTTCTATGTTCAAAGCGTATACTGTTAATATTGATCAGGCTGAACTTTTTGGCCTTAGACTGATTGATATGTTTCTCTTTTGCTGCCTTGGCTCCTGCGTGGATGGTTGTGCAGCTTGACGGCCGCTGGTGTTGGGCAACTCCACATCGGTCGAGGGTGCTTGTAAGCCTGCTTCCTCTTCCGATGGGTTCGTCGCGGGGTCGTCTTCACTTGTATGCCTTAGTTCCGGCGTAACCATCTTGTCCTGGTCCTTACGCATATAATGCCGCAGGACTTTATAGGTGTTTGGAAGGTCTGAATGCCTGTTTATAGAGTTGGCATCTGAATATCATGCCTCAAGCGTAAGTCGTTTGAGGTTCCTCAGCCTAGGATGGTTGCTCCTTGAATGTCAAAAGTGTGGCCAGTCTCTCCAATATGAGCTGCGAGCTGTGAGTTTGGGTCTCAACTCCGAGTCCCCAGTTTTTGCCCATGTAAACGGGTTTGCAATTTTCGTCTAGTTTCTCCGACGTAGTTGCGGTACCCATTGTTACAACATATTCGGTAGACATCTGCTGAGAATTCAGTAGGGAGCAGTCTGTCCTTGGGTTTCATAACACGGTGACAAATTCTCGCCTGAGATCGATGGGCTAAGCCTACTTCGGCGGAATGTAACAGTGAAGAGACTGCCTCGGAGACCCTTTTTTATATATGGAATGGCCCTCCAGACGTCGGGTTATTATTCGTTTGGCCGTCGTCTGTTCACTCGGCGCTTGCTTTCGTTGATAAAACAGCTTGGGTATTCATGAGCTCGGAAGAGGTCATGAAGGTACTGTCGCTCAGCTCTTTTGTCAACTGGCAGGCTGCAACGTGTTTCAACTCTTTGGAAATAGAGTTCGGACGCAGCTACGTTCGTGAGACAGAGGGTGATTGCTGTTGAAGTGTAATATTTGCTTTGTGCTGGTGGCTTTTCCGAAGGCTGCAGTTTGCAGTTATCCATTTGAACACTGAAGCACGTAAGCACATCGAGGAAGGGAAGTTGGTTGTTTGTTTCAGCTTCCATCGTGAATTGGATATTTGGATCAACCGAGTGTAGTAATTCTTTGAAGTGCTCGGTGTCAGTTGTTTTGACAAGGACAAAAGTGTCATTGGCATAATGAGCCCAACACTTTGGTTGGTACTTGTTGAAGACAAAGTTTTCTATACGTAGAAGGACCACTTCAGCAATTAGGCCTGATAGGGTGAGCCCATAGATGTGCCTTTAATTTGTTCACACATTTGTCCATCAAAGGTGAAGTAGGTTCCGAGGCAATGACATAGAAGTTTGAGCAAATTTTCGGACTTCAGGAGCTTTTCCCTCTCCTCTTAGCGTTCTATTAGAAGTTGTCTGACAACATCAATTGCTAGTTGCTGTGGAATGGAGGCGATGAGGGAAACGACAGCAAAGGATACCATGGATTCATCTGGCTCTAACTTCAAATGCTTATCCGTTCAAGGAACTGATTCCCAGAAGCTACCGTTGTTGATGAGCCATCTGACAGGAACTCAAGCTGGTTTAACATCCATTTTGCGAAACCACATGTAGGAGTGCCTCGAAGAGAGATTATGGACCTAAGTGGTATACTTTCCTTGTGCAATTTCGGCAGACCATAAAATCGTGCCGTGGCTGTGTCAGTTGGTTTCATGGAAAACCAATCGCTGGGCGTGATTGCACCGATTGCGCTGAGTTTTGACAAGCTTTTGTTTATTTGAGTAAGCAGATTATTCATTTCACTGGCTAGACATGGTTTATAAGATTGAAGGTCATTGGGTAGGCTCTGAGATTTTCTTTGGTAATCAGAGTTGTTCAGCACTACTGTAGAACGACCTTTGTCAGCCGTCAGAATGATTATGTTTTTATCAGATTTTAGACTTTTTAACGCTGTCTGTTCTTCTCGGCCAAGAGTTGCCCACCTTTTGTGTCACATGAGCAGTGATGTTGATTTGTGGCGGATAAACTCTTTGGTTTCCTCATATGCCGTTGTTGATTGAAGAACTGATTCAAAAGTGGCAAGGAACTCCCTGGGTGAGTCATCTGCTGTGTTGAAAATGGCTCCACGCTCAAGGACTGCAAGTTGTGCGCTAGTGTGAGGTTATGGATGAGGCTGCCTGGCGAGTAGGTTGTGTGGGGCGATCTCAGTTTAACCAATTTGTTTGATAATTCTTCCTTCTTCTAGGAAGTAACTTTCGCGCATGCGTGCGAATGGTCTCCTCTATGTCCCTCGATTTTTCACCAGCAGTTGTCCAGTAATATGATTTGCATTGATTAATTTCCATGTTGTAACGTAACTGTCGACAAGTCTAAAATAATACGGTCATACGAACTGGTGTGCTCTACAGTGGGGCAGAAAGTCTTTTTTTCTATCTGATCTTTGTAGATTACCAGGTTTTGTTCTCCGTTGGTTCGCCGTGTTCTCAATTCTAGAACTATTTCGCGACGCTTCATTCGTTCGGCAGGTGAGTAGTCCGGCTGGAAATACAACACACCTTTGTGGGAATATTTCAGTCTAAAACGCCTGGAAAGATTAATTTGCCTGTTCATTGCCACCGAGGACGAGTTTGAGGTTCGTGTCTATGGAGTGGCCTTTAAACGACTTTCAAGACGGAAGGCCTTTTAGATGAGGATTTTCTCTGATGGTTTGAGCATTTCTTTGTGAATCTCCTGGAATTGCTCGCAATCTGCAGCAATTTGTTCCTTGGAAGTGTTAGCGGGGGACTCTGAGAGACCCCGGATTCTGATGCAATGACTCTTAGCGGGCACTCCCTTGGTGTCTGCGGCTTGATCGTTATCAGCTGATACTCTCGCTCCGTCCAAGTGGGCTGGCAAAGAGGGGAGGGCTGTACTATTAGTGCATTTTTCTCCGTCTGCGACATCATGGATGGTTATGCACTGTGCTCGATCTGAAGGGCCTTCACTCTTCACTCTGTGAAGAAGTTATCCGTTTCGATGTTGAAGCTTTTCCAACTTCGGCTTCAACTCTGATGATACGGGAATGCGTAAGGAAAGGTAATTTCACCCTGGGTACACTGCTACATGGCATTGCGCTGGTTGACTTTACCCCTAATTTAGTCTCCGAAAATGCGCCTACTGTCTGAGGGCTGTCTGAGTTGACCGTTTTCTGTTGCATTCCATTTATTTCTTTTGTGGTTACATCTCTATCAATTTCATTTTGCACTTGGGATTGCTTGACCGGTGAGTCTGAAATATGCTCCTTTGGATTCTGCTAACCTTTTTCTGCGGTATTATGTGTGGCTTTCTTCTTATTCTTTTTTCCTTCGCGAAGTGCTACCAGACTAGTGTTTACAGATGTCTTTCATATCACTTTCCTCCTTTCTGATGATTCCTTATGCAGGGGCCCCATCTCTCTACTCCATGGTAACCTTGCCATAGTAAACGTATGTTGTTCCTTTGAAACAAGAGCCCTGTTGATAAAATCCCTTATATTTTTAACTTCTTCCTGTTATTAAATCAAATAAGACGTATACGCTTGACAACCATTACCTGAATGTTATACGTGCATTTGTTGAGGAGCATGCACAAGGTTTTTAGAACGAGTCTGCTGGCATGCGGAAGTGATATAGAGCTAAACATGGCAGCCCGCTGCTTGTGGGGTCCCTGGTTCAAATCCAGGATATGCATCATTTTTGAATGAAATTGTAGACCCCAGCATTTTGCACGACTATTTTATGTCCACCATAAGTGTGCTTGTTCGTAAACTTCATGTTCTTCTCTTTGAGGTATGTTTGGCACAGCTTTCGACTGTGGTTTATTTCTCTCGTCTATGGTGATCATTAGCCACATGAGCATGTTTGTATTCTTCTACTTATTTGAGTCATGGCTGCGACTATTGATAAGCCCGTGCAATAAAGATTTAAATTCCAGCCAGAAAACAATGAGTGTGCAGTCTCTATGGGGCCCATCAACGTTCACTTGGTTGAAATTTCCACGCCAACCTTTTTGTTTGCTTTGTTTACATTTACGCTTAGCAAGATTGAGGCCGTCCTTCAAGTTTCCGTTTCCATCTTCTCCTATCACTCTTTGTAGTGCTTGGACCAGTGACTTCCTGAAAGAGTAGACTCTGACTTGTTTATTTTCACGCTTGGCTCTGTCTGAACCTTTTATTAGTGCATGGCTGTTGGAAAAGTCAGTCATTTTCAAGACAACCTTTTGACTGCTATTGGTTTCATTAACTGATTAAAGCTTATCACGCTTTATCAAAGTTGGAATAAGCTACATGAGGGAATTCTTAATCGACTCTTACGGTGCAATATTTCCTGTAAGATTGCTGTGGTGTTTACGTTGTGTAGAACTACTTGGATAGGGAAAAGAAGAAAATCAGTCCTGTGCGTTCGAAGAAAACTCACAATGGGATGTTGTGCTACGTGGCATTCAGGTCCTATGCGGCACCTTTTTGGGCGCATTCTATTTATAAAATTCGGCTTGTCTCCGGCGAACGGAAAATTGTCAAAATTTGTTTTATATTGTGCTTTTTGCCTGGCCAAAGCCGACGAATTTGCTATTTGGGAGGGAAAGGCGGCAGTTGCATTTATTATTCTATAGGGTGGGTCCAGATTCACTATTGGTCCAGCAGTTAAGGCGCTCGTTTTGTGAGATGCTTGTCGGGGGTCAAAGCTCACTATTATGTTAAAACTATTCCTGAGGTGGATCAGCACAGGGGTAACGATCGCAAAAGGCCGGATGACCGAAAATTGAGCAGTAATTTACCTCTTTCTTGATACCAAGACAGTGTGGTATAACGTCAACGGATGAGTAACTCTGCCTTTTGGAAGCATCTTCATGCCTCGTGGTCCTTTTCAGGGGATATGAGGGGGCTAGTTGGTGTGGCTACGGCCTGGCATTCAATGCGCTGTCCCCGTCTGGCTATGCTCTGGAATAAAACTGTGAGGAGACTGCTTTTTCCTCGCTCGTTCCCATCTCTTGCGGCCCCGATTTTGCAGCCATGCGTGCATTTGTCGTAAAGCATTATCGACTGTAGCACCCTTATATTTGTCCCATCTGAATTCCACACCTAAACGGAGGTTACCTACCGATACTTAGCCCATTTTAATACACAAACAACTGTCCAGCCTTACATCAGTGTATCGCGCAACATAGGAAGTGGATAGACAATTGTGAGAAATTTTGTTTAAGGGAAAAAAATTAGAAAAAACTATAAGCATGCAGTCTTTACTCATGGGGCTTTAGAGGACCTTTGCACCTAGTTAAAGGGATCACTTCCACTGATTACCGATGAGTTATGCCTAAGAAGGAAAAGTTCGTTTAGATGAATGTAATTTGGTTAAAATTGAAGCAAATTCAACTATGATTATTATTATACGTAAAACTCTAGTAATACCTCACGCATTTGCAAATGTACATTCTAGAACCCGTCAAGAATCAAAGGAGAATCGCGAATTTTTTGGTCCGGAGTCAATAATTAGGACCCAAATTATGCGCTCAAAACCCACTCGAATTATATATAAAAATTAAAGCAATAAGTTCCACTTAAAAAATTAAAAACGTTTGACGCAAAATAAGAGAACAGTATCGTTTACTGGATATTTGTCTCACCAGCCCATCCACCGTTATATTAATTTATTGGTGACTGGTTTATTTTACCTTCACCGTGTGGTAATTACAAGTAACAAATAAGCTTGTAAACTTAATGAGAGACGTTTTCTTTGTCAGTATCAGGAAGGAAAGTTAGGTACTCGGTTCGATCGTCGGGTTCAACGATATCCAGGATGTGCACCACAGCTCGTGCATGGTGACTTGATAGATAGATACGTAGGTAGGTAGATTAGGTAGATAGATAGATAGATATATGTTTTATTTAAGTACCCAAAAGGACACTGCTATTGAAAAAAAAATAACTTAAAACGAGTGCCAACTCGTAAAAAGTTAAGTTATTAATAGAAGGTCAGCTTCTTGGCGATGAAAAATGACACAAATCAGTGTGATCAAAAAAATAAATAAAAGAGCAGACAGTGAAAAAACTCCTTGGGCATTTTTATAGAAAATGTATATGCTGAATGGGGCTTGTGGATTTTTAAGGAGAAAAAAACTGTCGCTCCTGGAAGAAAAACATACGCGTGAGGTAAGACCGACATACTAGTGAGAGCACATGAGGGTTCAAAATGCTCCTCATCGTGGGAGGAATAATGTAACGATAGGTGCTACTTTTCACCACCGCAAGTGTGATCACAAGGCGTATAGAATACCTAGAATCGTAACCATCAAGGATACTAGACAGGGGAAACCCTCGCAGGCATCATCCGTACGCTTAGGGTCGAACGAGGAAAGGACCGTAGAGATTGTGAAGGTCATTGTAGAATTGCCAGAGAAGCGACCACGATACGCTCATTGCTGATTTCTCAGACCACCGACAGAGGAACCCGAAACGATCGTCAACATTCCGTGTAGGGTCGACACCGGGTGAGAAGGATAGGGCCGCAAGCACCATCGCCTTAAGGCACGGCAGATGCGATGGCGGACGAGGTTGTACCCGTTTGCAAAGGGTCAAGAAAGAGGAGAACCGCGAAGACCGAGGGAACCATTAGAGTCGTCAATATTTCCAACTGATGGTCGAACTGAAGAGGGGAAGAAAACCCGCTGTGAAGTGCAGGAGAAACAAAAATATTCCGCGGGGGCATATAAAGCAGCATAGTAGGTTGCTTCTGTGCGTAGTGCGAAAGGATAATAGGAGATCCGGCAATTGAGTAAGAAGAAGTCAACATAATGCGCTCAGGTGTGCTAGTTGGCATAAGACTTGACGATGAATCTGAGGCCTGCACAGCTTAGTATTCAGATTTTAATGTTGATGATGGTTCTCGGCAAACGAAACGGAGGTGTATCGCAGCAGGCTAAGTTGATGGGGGAGGCCATGGCCGCTACGACCTCCTGGCCCGGTTTCGTGGAAGGAGATAAGAAGTGGGAAACCAGTTGGGAGGATAGTTAATTCCGTGCAGAACTATCGCCGACGGGATTCGAGGAAGTTGGCTGCCGGAGGAGGACCGCGTCTGCGACGTCCCGAGTCTGCGAGACCGTGCGGTCGTCAAGGGGCATCCAGCGCGGTCAGGTGTGAGTCAGCCTTGAAGATGATTGGACGGTGTGGACAGCCAGGATTTTCAAGGGCCAGACAGCCACCGGTGCGCACGTGCATGTAGACGCGAGTGGTTCGGCGTTCAGCATGGGCACAGTGTTGGGCCACTACAGGTGCTTTGAAATGAGCACGCAAATCTGACACAATTGTTTGGCGATCATTTTACCGAGGCACGGGCTATGAAAATATCATATTTCGTGGGCGAAACGATGCACGGAAGATATAATTTGGAGACGGTCCCTGATGGTCCTTTCTCGGGATCATGGAGAAACCTGCTCAGGAAGGAAGAGTAAAATAAAAGGTAAGTTGAATCAGTGTTAAGATAAATGTGCCGTCTTCGCTCAAAAATATACAGGTTATTTGATAATCTTATATCGATCGGCAGGTTATTCCAAAGAAAGCAATACCTGGAAGCAAAGAACAGAGATCGTTTAGAAGTGGAGGATATAAAAGGAGTTATAATCAGTGATGAATTATGTACGTTGAACGGAAGGCTAACGGGAGTAAGGGCTGAAATATTTGAACTATTATTAAGATGGAAAAGGAGGCAGAAGCCAGCTTCCATTCTTCGAACCCATATAATTTTTGTGTTAGTTAGTTGGCACCTATTCGAGTAGGAGGTAGTTGAAAATGTCGGAGATAAGCTTTTCCGAGTAAAATGGACATTTTCAATTTTAGAATGGCTAAACTCGGTCAGTAAAACAAAGAATGGGCAGCAATGTTCAAAAATGGGAAGGACAAAAATTTGATAAAGTCTTAATTTAATTTCAGGAAGATATAAATTATAAGAAATAAAGCCACAAATCTTGGCAGCTTTGACCGTAATTCTACCGGCATGAGGCGACAGATCTAAATTATTTGTGTAGCTTAAACCTAAGTCATTGATGATGGAACGTCCAGTCATAGGGTGCCTTGAAAAATAACTGGTTGTGGTAGTCTGTCAAGCCCAAAGCACATGTAACGACACTTAGAAGGTGAGAATTTCATTTGCCACGTTGAACTCCACGTGGAAAAGAGCATGCAAGTCTGCATGGATTTCTTCTACACATCGTTTTGCCGAAGATTTAGAGAAGGAAAATACACATTTAAGATCGTCCGCATAAATAAAAGACTGAGTGTTTAACTGCTGATGATATATCCTTAATGTAAAGCAAAAACAAAACAGTACCTATCATGCTGCCTTGAAGGACACCGCTTGCAATAGGGGTCTAAGCTGAAAACGAGGACCCCACTAATACCTCTTGTTTCCGATTGGTTAGGTATGACGTAATGAAATCAGTAAGGGGACTACGAAGTCCTCAAGCTTCTAACTTAAATATGAGTTTCCTATGAGGCACTTTATCACATATCAATATAGATAATGTCCACAGAGAGATGATCATTACGAAGAGATGTTAATAGATTTAGAATAGTTATGTGATATGTTTCATTAAAGCGATTGGGTAGGAAGCCATGATGGGGAGCGCTAAGAAGTTGGTTGGTTATGCAAAAATCTGTAATTTGTAGGGCAATTAGTTTTTAAAAGAGTTTAGCAAGAGAAGGTGTTTAATGAATACCGCGACAATTGTGAACATCCGAGGGTAAGCCAGATTTAAATACTGGAATAATAATAGAGGTTTTCCTATAATCAGGAAAGAAACCATTCTCGAAATAGACTGGGAACACTTTGCTCAGCAAAAGGGGAAAATCACTTAGCTGTTTTATAGGGGAATTTGGGATTTCGTCGGTTCCAAAGGGTGTGATTGATTATGCCGGCCTATCTCTTTCTGGATAGTTGTAGTAACAAAATCAGTGGTAGTGAGCAACTCATGAGATGTCAGAGGAATTGAAGGGATGTGATTGGTTTCAAGGGTAAAAAGCTTGGCAAAGAATGAATTTGTGCGATCCTTGAGTGGACCGTAACGAGACTTGGACGAGATCGCCCATGCTGGTTTCGCTTGGCAAAGAATGAATTTAACGATTTTGCTTTGTTCAAATCTTCTTTAATAAAATTATTGTGTAGTCGAGTAAGGGAATTGGAATGACTTTTGGTTTGGGTTTGGCGGAATAGC
Source organism: Schistocephalus solidus (assembly GCA_017591395.1). Taxonomy (NCBI): domain Eukaryota; kingdom Metazoa; phylum Platyhelminthes; class Cestoda; order Diphyllobothriidea; family Diphyllobothriidae; genus Schistocephalus; species Schistocephalus solidus. The sequence continues at coordinate 19,118 of WEDG01001531.1, forward strand.
GGAGGCGGGGCAGCGGGCGACGGGTCTGGAATATTAGCGTGCTGCATTTGCTGGGAACTCCCTACGCCTATCGCGCGTGCGAGCTTGTAAAAATTGCTTAAATAATTCTTTGTTAACATGAGCAAAAGTCGAAAATAGTTACAGTTTTATTTCTGGCTTTACAGAGGAGAAGACTGGAAAATAACAATGAATTAATACTTAGACACTTGTAAAAACGTTTTGATGGAAATTCATAAGCAAGGAGTTGGACACAATTAGTAAAAATCAAATCTAAAATACTATCATTTCTAGTCACTGAGCTGACTAATTGAGACATGTTTGAAAAATAATTCGTGTTCAACAAGTTTTCAAACTTTGATGGAGAAATATTTGCATGCCAGTCGATTTCTGGCAAATAAAAATATCCTACGATTATTTTGACATCAAACGGAGCTTCTGTAACTTTTTCAAAGAGTTCACAGAGCTGACTTTCATTGCCGGAATAACAAGGAGGATTATAGACACAGCCAATTATGGCTTTTTTCTTGTGCGGGAGGATGACTGAAACGAAACAAGTATTTCCGGAAAACGAAGAAATGCTAAGATCGTAAGGGGAATGTACAAGAGACGATCTAACGTAAAGAAGACAACCACCGCCACGTTTTTCAACGCGGTCTTGTCGATATAAACTAAAATTATCTAAAGCGAGCGTCGAGTCTGAAATAAGAGCATGAGCCCAAATTCTGTGATGCACATAATATCTGGGTCAAACTCAAAAGCTACAGTTCTTAGCTCAGTCATCTTTTTCACGACTGACCTCGCGTTGAGTGAAACTATACTGAGCGTATTTGTGGAACGCGGAATACGCTCATTAGTGTTTATAAAAAAGGAAGACTTGGTGGTGGGGAACTAAACTGTAGGAAGAAGGTGTGGGCGGAAAGTAAAATTGCTGCAGTCTACAATTTGCTAAGCTGTTACTGTTAACTAAATTAGGATTATTGTAGAGAAACATATTTGGGTGGTATCCATTGAGAGGAAGGCTATTTTTCTGCGTTAGCGAAAAAAGGAGAAGGCTTTAAAATAGGATTTTGAGGAATATTGGAAATAATATGGGGGAGAATTAGATTTGAAAATGGAACAAATTGTTTTGGAAAACTGTTACCATAATGAGTCGAGTTAATAAATTGGGGAGCCTGAGAAGTTTTTTTTTGGTTGGGATAATTGCTAAGGAACTTTTGAGTATGTATAGTAGATGCTGGAGG
>WEDG01001532.1:0-10384 GCA_017591395.1 Schistocephalus solidus
CCGTGACGATAGAAGACGTCACTGAAGACGATCCACGAAAGAGAATTGAGTGGTAAGTAAGCTATTTGCAGCTGAAAAGGTGGGTTTGTGTGTAGATGGTCAGCAGAAGGATCTCATCCAACAGAGTCACAGAATTGATGGTGGCAGGCATGCTATTGGCGGTGAATAGGTGGGTTTGTGTGTAATAATGGTCACCAGAAGGATCTCATCCAACAGAGTCAGAATTGATGGGTGGTAAGTAAGCTATTGCGTGTGAATAGGTGGGATTTGTGTGTAGAAAATGGTCACCAAGAAGGATCTCATCCAACAGAGTCAGAATTGATGGTGGTAAGTAAGCTATTGCGGTGAATAGGTGGGTTTGTTTTTAGAAATGGTCACCAGAAGGATCTCATCCAGCAAGAGACAGAATTGATGGTGGTAAGTAAGCTATTGCAGTGAATAGGTGGGTTTGTGTGTAATAATGGTCAGCAGAAGGATCTCATCCAACAGAGTCAGAATTGATGGTGGTAAGTAAGCTATTGCGGTGAATAGGTGGGTTTGTGTGTAGAAATGGTCACCAGAAGGATCTCATCCAACAGAGTCAGAATTGATGGTGGCAAGTAAGCTATTGCGGTGAATAGGTGGGTTTTTAAGTGGAAATGGTCACCAGAAGGATCTCATCCAACAGAGTCAGAATTGATGGTGGTAAGTAAGCTATTGCGTTGAATAGGTGATTTGTTTGTATAAATGGTCACCAGAAGGATCTCATCCAACAGAGTGAGAATTGAGTGTGGTAAGTAATCTATTGCGTTGAAAAGGTAGGTTTGTTTGTAGAAATGGTCAGCAGTAGGATCTCATCCAACCGAGTCAGAATTGATGGTGGTAAGTATGCTATTGCGGTGAATAGGTGCGTTTGTGTGTAATAATGGTCACCAGAAGGATCTCATCCAACAGAGTCAGAATTGAGGGTGGTTAGTAAGCTATTGCGTTGAATAGGTGGGTTTGTTTGTAGAAATGGTCACCAGAAGGATCTCATCCAACAGAGTCAGAATTGAGGGGTGGTTAGTAAGCTATTGCGTTGAATAGGGTATTTGTTTGTAGAAATGGTCACCAGAAGGATCTTATCCAACAGAGTCAGAATTGAGGGTGGTAAGTAAGCTATTGCGGTGAATAGGTGGGTTTTTGTGTAGAAATGGTCACAAGAAGATTCTCATCCAACAGAGTCAGAATTGACGGTGGTTAGTAAGCTATTGCGTTGAATAGGTCATTTGTTTGTAGAAATGGTCACCAGAAGGATCTCATCCAGCAGAGACAGAATTGATGGTGGTAAGTAAGCTATTGCAGTGAATAGGTGGGTTTGTGTGTAATAATGGTCACCAGAAGTATCTCATCCAACAATGTCAGAATGGATGGTGGTAAGAATGCTATTGCGGTGAATAGGTGGTTTTTGTGTAGAAATGGTCACAAGAAGGATCTCATCCAACAGACTCAGAATTGATGGTGGTTAGTAAGATTTGCGGTGAATAGGTGGGTTTGTGCGTAGAAAAGGTCACTAGAAGGATCTCATCCAACAGAGTCAGAATTAAGGGTGTTAAGATAGCTATTGCGTTGAAAAGGTGGAATTGTTTGTAGAAATGGTCACCAGAAGGATCTCATCCAACAGAGTCAGAATTGATTGTGGCAAGTAAGCAATGGCGGTGAAATGGTGGGTTTTTAAGTGGAAATAGTCAGCAGAAGCATCTCATCCAACAAAGACAGAATTGATGGTGGTAAGTAGGCTATTGCAGTGAAAAGGTGTGTTTGTGTGTAATAATGGTCACCAGAAGGATCTTATCCAAGAGAGTCAGAATTGTTGGTGGTAAGTAAGCTATTGCGGTGAATAGGTGGGTTTGTGTGTAATAATGGTCACCATAAGAATCTCATCCAACAGAGTCAGCATTTAGAGTGGTAAGTAAGCTTTTGCGTTGAAAAGGTAAATTCGTTTGTAGAAATTGTCACCAGAAGGATCTCATCCAACAGAGTCAGAATTGAGGGTGGTAAGTAAGCTATTGCGTTGAATAGGTGGATTTGTTTTTAGAAATGGTCACCAGTAGGATCTCATCCAACAAAGTCAGAATTGATGGTGAAATGTAAGCTATTGCAGTGAAAAGGTGCGTTTGTGTGTAATAATGTTACCAGAAAGATCTCATACAACAGAGTCAGAATTGAGGGTGGTAAGTATGCTATTGCAGTGAATAGGTATGTTTTTGTGTAATAATGGTCACCAGAAGGATCTCATTCAACAGAGTCAGTATTAATGGTGGTTAGTAAGCTATTGCGGTGAATAGGTGGGTTTTTGTTTAGAAATGGTCACCAGAAGGATCTCATCCAACAATGTCAGAATGGATGGTGGTAAGAATGCTATTGCGGTGAATAGGTGGGTTTTTGTGTAGAAATGGTCACAAGAAGGATCTCATCCAACAGACTCAGAATTGATGGTGGTAAGTAAGCTATTGCGGTGAATAGGTGGGTTTGTGCGTAGAAATGGTCACCAGAATGATCTCATCCAACAGAGTCAGAATTAAGGGTGTTTAGATAGCTATTGCGTTGAAAAGGTGGAATTGTTTGTAGAAATGGTCACCAGAAGGATCTCATCCAACAGAGTCAGAATTGATTGTGGCAAGTAAGCTATGGCGGTGAAATGGTGGGTTTGTGTTTAGAAATGGTCACCAGAAGGATCTCATCCAACAGAGTCAGAATTGATGGTGGTAAGTAGGCTATTGCAGTGAAAAGGTGGGTTTGTGTGTATGAAATGGTCAACCAGAAGGATCTCATCCAACAGAGACAGAATTGATGGTGATAAGTAAGCAATTGCAATGAATAGGTGGGTTTGTGTGTAGAAATGGTCACCAGAAGGATCTCATCCAACCAAGTCAGAATTGATGGTGGTGAGTAAGCTATTGCAGTGAATAGGTGGGTTTGTGTGTAATAATGGTCACCAGAAGGATCTCATCCAACAGAGTCAGAATTTGAGGGTGGTAAGTAAGCTATTGCGTTGAATAGGTAGATTTGTTTGTAGAAATGGTCACCAGAAGGATCTCATCCAACAGAGTCAGAATTGAGGGTGGTAAGTAAGCTATTGCGTTGAATAGGTGGGTTTGTTTGTAGAAATGGTCACCAGAAGGATCTCATCCAACAGAGTCAGAATTGATGGTGGAAAGTAAGCCATTGCGGTGAATAGGTGGGTTTGTGTGTAGAAATGGTCACCAGAAGGATCTCATCCAACAGAGTCAAGATTGAGGGTGGTAAGATAGCTATTGCGTTGAACAGGTGAATTTGTTTGTAGAAATGGTCACCAGAAGGATCTCATCAAACAGAGTCAGAATTGATGGTGGCAAGTAAGCAATAGGGGTGAATAGGTGGGTTTGTGGGTGGAAATGGTCACCAGAAGGATCGCATTCAACAGTGACAGAATTGATGGTGGTTAGTAGGCTATTGCAGTGAAAAGGTGTGTTTGTGTGTTATAATGGTCTTTAGAGGGATCTCATCCAACAGAGTCAGAATTGATGGTGGTAAGTAAGCTATTGCGGTTAATAGGTGGGCTTTAGTGTAGAAATGGTCACCAGAAGAAGCTTCATGCAACAGAGTCAGAATTGATGGTGGTAAGTAAATCTTTGCGGTCAATAGGTATGTCTGTGTGTAGAAATGGTCACCAGAAGGATCTCATCCAACAGAGTCAGAATTGATGGTGGTAAGTAAGATATTGCGGTGAATAGGTAGGGTTTGTGTGTAGAAATGGTCACCAGAAGGATCTCATCCAACAGAGTAAGAATTGATGGTGGTAAGTAAGCTATTGCGGTGAATAGGTGGGTTTGTGTGTAGAAATGGTCACTAGAAGAATCTCATACGACAGAGTCAGAATTGATGGTTGTAAGTAAGCAATTGCGGTGAATAGGTAGGTTTGTGTGTAGAAATGGTCACCAGAAGGATCTCATCCAACAGAGTCAGAATTGATGGTGGTAAGTAAGCAATTGCGGTGAATAGGTGGGTTTGTGTGTAGAAATGGTCACCAGAAGGATCTCATCCAACAAAGTCAGAATTGAGGGTGGTAAGTAAGCTATTGCGTTGAATAGGTGGGTTTGTTGTAGAAATGGTCACCACAAGGATCTCATCCAACAGAGACAGAATTGATGGTGGTAAGAAAGCTTTTGCAGTGGATAGGTGGTTTTGTGTGTAATAATGGTCACAAGAAGGTTCTCATCCAACAGAGTCAGACTTGATGGTGGTAAGTAAGCTATTTAGGTGAATAATTGGGTTTTTGTGTCGAAATGTTCACCAGAAGGATCTCATCCAACAAAGTCAGAATGGATGGTGGTGAGTAAGCTATTGCAGTGAATAGGTGGGTTTGTGTGTAATAATGGTCACCAGAAACATCTCATCCAACAGAGTCAGAAATGAGGGTGGGAAGTAAGCTATTGCGTTAATAGGTAGGTTTGTTTTTAGAAATGGTCACCAGAAGGATCTCATCCAACAAAGTCAGAATTGAGGGTGGTAAGTAAGCTATTGCGTTAAATAGGTGTGTTTGTTTTTAGAAATGGTCATCAGTAGGATCTCATCCAACAGAGTCAGAATTGATGGTGGTAAGTAGGCAAATGCGGTGAAAAGGAAGGTTTGTGTGTAGAAATGCTCACCAGAAGAATCTCATCCAGCAAAGTCAGAATTGATGTTAGTGAGTAAGCTATTGCAGTGAATAGGTGGGTTTGTGTGTAATAATGGTCACCAGAAACATCTCATCCAACAGAGTCAGAATTGAGGGTGGGAAGTAAGCTATTGCGTTAATAGGTAGGTTTGTTTGTAGAAATGGTCACCAGAAGGATCTCATCCAACAGAGTCAGAATTGAGGGTGGTAAGTAAGCTATTGCGTTAAATAGGTGTGTTTGATTTAAGAAATGGTCACCAGTAGGATCTCATCCAACAGAGTCATAATTGATGGTGGTAAGTAAGCTATTGCGGTGAATAGGTGGGTTTGTGTGCAGAAATGGTCACTAGAAGGATCTCATCCAACCGAGACAGAATTGATGGTGGTAAGTAAGCTATTGCAGTGAATAGGTGCGTTTGTGTGTAATAATGGTCACCAGAAGGATCTCATCCAACAAAGTCAGAATTGAGGGTGGTAAGTAAGCTATTGCTTTGAATAGGTGGGTTTGTTTGTAGAAATGGTCACCAGAAAGATCTTTTTCAACAGAGAATGAATTGATGGTGGTTAGTAAACTATTGATGTGAATAGGTAGGTTTGTGTGTAATAATGGTCACCAGAAGGATCTCATCCAACAGAGTCAGAATTGATGGTGGTACTTAAGCTATTGCGGTGAATAGGTGAATTTTTGTGTAGAAACGGTCACCAGAATGATCTCATCCAACAAAGTCAGAATGGATGGTGGTAAGTAAGCTATTGCGGTGAATAGGTGGGTTTTTGTGTAGAAATGGTCACTAGAAGGATCTCATCCAACAGCGTCAGAATAGATGATGGTAAGTAAGCTATTGCGGTGAATAGGTCAGGTTTATGTGTAAAAATGGTCACCAGAGGGATCTCATCCAACAGAGTCAGAATTGAGGTTGGTAAGATAGCTATTGCGTTGAACAGGTGGGTTTGTTTGTAGAAATAGTCACCAGAAGGATCTCATCCAACAGAGTCAGAAATGATGGTGGCAAGTAAGTAATGGCGGTGAATAGGTGGGTTTGTGGGTGGAAATAGTCACCAGAAGGATATCATCCAACAGAGTCAGAATTGATGGTGGTAAGTAACCTATTGCGGTTAATAGGTGGGTTTGAGTGTAGAAATGGTCACCAGAAGAAGCTCATCCAACAGAGTCAGAATTGATGGTGGTAAGTAAACTTTTGCAGTCAATAGGTATGTCTGTGTGTAGGAATGGTCACTAGAAGGATATCATCCAACAGAGACATAATTAATGGTGGTAAGTAAGATATTGCGGTGAATAGGTAGGTTTGTGTGTAGAAATGGTCACTAAAAGGATCTCATACAACAGATTCAGAATTTTTGGTTGTAAGTAAGCAATTGCGGTGAATAGGTATGTTTGAGTGTAGAAATGGTCACCAGAAGGATCTCATCCAACAAAGTCAGAATTGATGGTGGTAAGTAAGCAACAACGTTAAATAGGTGGGTTTGTGTGTAGAAATGGTTAACAGAAGGAGCTCATCCAACAGAGACAGAGTTGATGGTGATGAGTTAGCTATTGCAGTGAACAGGTGGGTTTGTGTGTAATAATGGTCACCAGAAGAATCTCATCCAACAGAGTCAGAATTGATGGTGGTAAGTAAGCTATTGCGTTGAATAAGTGACTTGGTTTTAAGAAATGGTCACCAGAAGGATCTCATCCAGCAAAGACAGAATTGATGGTGGTAAGTAAGCTATTGCAGTGAAAAGGTTAGTTTGTGTGTAATAATGATCAGCAGAAGGATCTCATCCAACAGAACAGAATTTATGGCGGTAAGTAAGCTATTGCGATGAATAGGTGGGTTTGTGTGAAGAAATGGTCACAAGAAGGATCTCATCCAACAGAGACAGAATTGATGGTGGCAAGTAAGCTATGGCGGTGAATAGGTGGGTTTGTAAGTGGAAATGGTCACCAGAAGGATCTCATCCAGCAGAGACAGAATTGATGGTGGTAAGTAAGCTATAGCTGTGAATAGGTGGGTTTTTGTGTAGAAATGGTCACCAGAAGGATCTCATCCAACAGAGTCAGAGTTGATGGTGGTAAGTAAGCTATTGCGTTGAATAAGTGACTTGGTTTTAAGAAATGGTCACCAGAAGGATCTCATCCAGCAAAGACAGAATTGATGGTGGTAAGTAAGCTATTGCAGTGAAAAGGTGGGTTTGTGTGTAATAATGATCAGCAGAAGGATCTCATCCAACAGAACAGAATTTATGGCGGTAAGTAAGCTATTGCGATGAATAGGTGGGTTTGTGTGAAGAAATGGTCACAAGAAGGATCTCATCCAACAGAGAGAGAATTGATGGTGGTAAGTAAGCTATGGCGGTGAATAGGTGGGTTTGTAAGTGGAAATGGTCACCAGAAGGATCTCATCCAACAGTGTCAGAGTTGATGGTGGTAAGTTAGCTATAGCTGTGAATAGGTGGGTTTTTGTGTATAAATGGTCACCAGAAGGATCTCATCCAACAGAGTCAGAGTTGATGGTGGTAAGTAAGCTATTGCGTTGAATAGGTGATTTGTTTGTATAAATGGTCACCAGAAGGATCTCATCATACAGAGTGAGAATTGAGGGTGGTAAGTATGCTATTGCGGTGAATAGGTGCGTTGTGTGTAATAATGGTTACCAGAAGTATCTCATCCAACACAGTCAGAATTGAGGGTGGTATGTAAGCTTTTGCGTTGAATAGGTGATTTGTTTGTAGAAATGGTCACCAGAAGGATCTTATCCAACAGAGTCAGAATTGAGGGTGGTAAGTAAGCTATTGCGGTGAAAAGGTGGGTTTTTGTGTAGAAATGGTCACCAGAAGGATCTCATCCAACAGAGTCAGAGTTGATGGTGGTAAGTAAGCTATTGCGTTGAATAAGTGACTTGGTTTTAAGAAATGGTCACCAGAAGGATCTCATCCAGCAAAGACAGAATTGATGGTGGTAAGTAAGCTATTGCAGTGAAAAGGTTAGTTTGTGTGTACTAATGATCAGCAGAAGGATCTCATCCAACAGAACAGAATTTATGGCGGTAAGTAAGCTATTGCGATGAATAGGTGGGTTTGTGTGAAGAAATGGTCACAAGAAGGATCTCATCCAACAGAGACAGAATTGATGGTGGCAAGTAAGCTATGGCGGTGAATAGGTGGGTTTGTAAGTGGAAATGGTCACCAGAAGGATCTCATCCAGCAGAGACAGAATTGATGGTGTAAAGTAAGCTATTGCAGTGAATAGGTGGGTTTGTGTGCAATAATGGTCACCAGAAGTATCTCATCTAACAATGTCAAAATGGATGGTGGTAAGAATGCTATTGCGGTGAATAGGTGGGTTTTTGTGTAGAAATGGTCACAAGAAGGATCTCATCCAACAGACTCAGAATTGATGGTGGTAAGTAAGATTTGCGGAAAATAGGTGGGTTTGTGCGTAGAAAAGGTCACCAGAAGGATATCATCCAACAGAGTCAGAATTGATGGTGGTAAGTAAGCTATTGCGTTGAATAAGTGACTTGGTTTTAAGAAATGGTCACCAGAAGGATCTCATCCAGCAAAGACAGAATTGATGGTGGTAAGTAAGCTATTGCAGTGAAAAGGTTAGTTTGTGTGTAATAATGATCAGCAGAAGGATCTCATCCAACAGAACAGAATTAATGGCGGTAAGTAAGCTATTGCGATGAATAGGTGGGTTTGTGTGAAGAAATGGTCACAAGAAGGATCTCATCCAACAGAGACAGAATTGATGGTGGCAAGTAAGCTATGGCGGTGAATAGGTGGGTTTGTAAGTGGAAATGGTCACCAGAAGGATCTCATCCAGCAGAGACAGAATTGATGGTGGTAAGTAAGCTATTGCAGTGAATAGGTGGGTTTGTGTGTAATAATGGTCACCAGAAGGATCTCATCCAACAGTGTCAGAGTTGATGGTGGTAAGTAAGCTATAGCTGTGAATAGGTGGGTTTTTTGTGTAGAAATGGTCACCAGAAGGATCTCATCCAACAGAGTCAGAGTTGATGGTGGTAAGTAAGCTATTGCGTTGAATAGGTGATTTGTTTGTATAAATGGTCACCAGAAGGATCTCATCATACAGAGTGAGAATTGAGGGTGGTAAGTATGCTATTGCGGTGAATAGGTGCGTTTGTGTGTAATAATGGTTAACAGAAGTATCTCATCCAACACAGTCAGAATTGAGGGTGGTATGTAAGCTTTTGCGTTGAATAGGTGATTTGTTTGTAGAAATGGTCACCAGAAGGATCTTATCCAACAGAGTCAGAATTGAGGGTGGTAAGTAAGCTATTGCGGTGAATAGGTGGGTTTTTTTGTAGAAATGGTCACCAGAAGGATCTCATCCAACAGTGTCAGAATGGATGGTGGTAAGAATGCTATTGCGGTGAATAGGTGGGTTTTTTGTGTAGAAATGGTCACAAGAAGATTCTCATCCAACAGAGTCAGAATTGACGGTGGTTAGTAAGCTATTGCGTTGAATAGGTCATTTGTTTGTAGAAATGGTCACCAGAAGGATCTCATCCAGCAGAGACAGAATTGATGGTGTAAAGTAAGCTATTGCAGTGAATAGGTGGGTTTGTGTGCAATAATGGTCACCAGAAGTATCTCATCTAACAATGTCAAAATGGATGGTGGTAAGAATGCAATTGCGGTGAATAGGTGGGTTTTTGTGTAGAAATGGTCACAAGAAGGACCTTATCCAACAGACTCAGAATTGATGGTGGTAAGTAAGATTTGCGGTGAATAGGTGGGTTTGTGCGTAGAAAAGGTCACCAGAAGGATCTCATCCAACAGAGTCAGAATTAAGGGTGTTAAGATAGTTATTGCGTTGAAAAGGTGGAATTGTTTGTAGAAATGGTCACCAGAAGGATCTCATCCAACAGAGTCAGAATTGATTGTGGCAAGTAAGCTATGGCGGTGAAATGGTGGGTTTTTTAAGTGGAAATAGTCAGCAGAAGCATCTCATCCAACAAAGACAGAAGTGATGGTGGTAAGTAAGCTATTGCTGTGAATGGGTGGGTTTGTGTGTAGAAATGGTAACCATAAGGATCTCATCCATTATAGACAGAATTGATGGTGATAAGTAAGCAATTGCAATGAATAGGTGGGTTTGTGTGTAGAAATGGTCAGCAGAAGGATCTCATCAACCAAGTCAGCATTTAGGGTGGTAAGTAAGCTTTTGCGTTGAATAGGTAAATTCGTTTGTAGAAATTTTCAACAGAAGGATCTCATCCAACAGAGTTAGAATTGAGGGTGGTAAGTAAGCTATTGCGTTGAATAGGTGGATTTGTTTGTAGAAATGTTCACCAGTAGGATCCCATCCAACAAAGTCAGAATTGATGGTGGAAAGTAAGCTATTGCAGTGAATAGGTGGGTTTGTGGGTGGAAATGGTCACCAGAAGGATCTCATTCAACAGTGACAGAATTGATTGTGGTTTAGTAGGCTATTGCAGTGAAAAGGTGTGTTTGTGTGTAATAATGGTCATTAGAGGGATCTCATCCAACAGAGTCAGAATTAATGGTGGTAAGTAAGCTATTGCGGTGAAAAGGTAGGTTTGTGTGTAAAAAAAGTCACCAGAAGGATCTCATCCAACAGAGTCAGAATTGATGGTGGTAAGAAAAGCAATAGCGGTGAATAGGTGGGCTTTGTGTGTAGAAATGGTCACCAGAAGAATCTGATACAACAGAGTCAGAATTGATGGTTGTAAGTAA
>WEDG01001533.1:0-46957 GCA_017591395.1 Schistocephalus solidus
ATATATATATATATATATATATATATATATATATATATATATATATATATATATATATGATAGTGTGTGGCTCACCGATCTGCTCAAGGAACATGTATGTTCCGTTGTGCCCTGGAGCTCAGACTAAGAGCCCTCACAGGCGGTCACATAGTGACATGTAGCATATGTTGTTAAGATGGAACCGACAAAGACAAGGGAGACCGGAATTGCCATTTCTGGCTTATTAGCCGTCATCAGTCAGTCATACCCAATCCCAAGTGTGGCACACCTGGGATTCAAACCCAGACCTTTGGTATTTGAGTCAGACAGCTCTATCATTGAGCCACGGGCTCGTTGTTTTTAGTCGGTTGTGATCCGGGAATATGATGATAGTGTGGGGCTCACCGATCTGCTTAAGGAACATGTATGTTCCGTTTGTGCCCTGGAGCTCAGACAAAGAGCCCTCGCAGGCAGTCGCATAGCGACGTGTAGCATATGATGAAATGATCGGTGAACCCCACACTATCATGCATATTCCCGATCACAACTCGGCTCAAAACAACGATCCCAGTGGCTCAATCGTAAAGCGTTCGACTCAATACAGGTCATAGGTTTTCGAATCCCAAAGTGCCCACCTTAGAATCGACTATGACTGTCCGATGAATGCTAATAAGCCAGAAATGGCCATCCGGTCTCCATGTCTCTGATCAATTCATCTTTACAATATATATATATATATATATATACTAAAGCTTCGTAAATCTCTGCAGGTTTATATTTTTAAAGGGCCACAAGAGCGCGAAAGCAATCCTTTCATTTAAACGCAGGCATATTTGCATGGCATTTGCAGAAACCATACGAAGTTTCAGCTATGGTGTTAGACACAACAGCCAGCTCATCTAAAAGTTCGCTATTAATTTTTATTAATTTTCGTGCCCAAATACATATTTTATGGCAAAAAATGATTCAGTAACTTTAAAATATGGATATTACGTGTGTGTACCTGAGTATAATTGTAGATTGCTTAGTTTTTGTTTAAGTAAGATGTGCAATGGAAGATGTGAAAGAAAAGACAAGATTACTAGAACAGGAGCTTTATAAGCCTGACTTTTCAAATTATCTTTCAAATCCATCATCAGATTAGCAAAGTGACTGTTTCCAACTCACAAATTTCTGACCGCTAATTCAGACACTACAGTTGGTTCGTAAACACAGTTTTTGGAGAATCATATAGGAATAATGCTTCTTCCAAACGACATCATGGCATTTTTCGATGTCACGTCCCTTTTTACTTCTAGTCTACAGCAGCTGGCAGTCAAGGTCATCAAGTACCCATTCCGTCACAAACGTATTTTGACGTGTTTTGACGTACTGCAGCGAATCAGACTACAGAGTTGCCCAACTGCGCTACCTTGGACGGGTGCCCAGAGGACGGCGACCTGGGGGAGACAAAACTGCACCAGCCCTAAACTTTGAAAATCGCTCCCATACATGAAGAAAATATCGCAAGCCGTTACCCACCTTCTCACACAAATCGGAGTTGGAGTTGCGCACCGACCAGGAGCAACTACTGAGCGTCCCGTAACGCGGCTACAGGCCTAATGCGACGTTTGGAGACTCCTGAATTTCTTTACCGCATCTGGTGCAGTTGCAGACAAAGTGACTACATTGGAGAAACTAGAAGACTACGCCTCTCGAGGATGGCTGAACGTGCGAAAGTAGTGCAGGGGCAGATCGCCAGTTCTCAGGTCGCAGCTCATGAGATGGGACTCGGCTACACCTTCACCTTTGACGGGGCCGAAATTCTCGTAAGGGCTGACAATCGCATGAGCTGTGAACTGCTTCAATTTTGGTTCTCCAGCCACAGTTAATTAATAAGTGCAATGATCTCCCGGTTCCATATTCTGTGCTGAGTCTTTGTCTAGGCAGAGAAAAGAGCCACGCGAGGAGTACATGGACAACCAATTGTTCCGGTGACAATGAACCAAATAGCAGGGTACTCATCGAACCGGGGATCGATAAAAATGGTGACATTTCGGCAATTAACGTCACGATATTCCGGACTAACGAGGCGAGTGCAAATCTGGCGCATCTCGATGAACACGAGATCTGATATTAAGACTGGAGCCTTTGGTTGCGTGGAAAATAGTCCACTATGAAAACTGAAAGCGCTTGCGCCTTCGTACAATGTCTTTGTCTGCTGCTGATGAAGGAGAAGCGAGGCGAGAATCCGGAACGCCAGACCAATAAATGTTTAGCTCAGAATCGCTTCTTCTTTCGTCTTTGTCGCCTTAGCCATTATATTTAATTGACGTTGAAGAACAGTAGACGCTGAAAGTAATTCACTTTATCTAAAAACTACGCCGTACTCTTACTGAAGGAAAGTACTCCTATTTAAGAGAAAATGGTATAAACACGATCGCATTTGCCAATTCTGTTCAACGTACTTATTCGCTGACTGTCCTCCCCACAGGTGACTACATAACAACGTCTCTTTAGACAACGTATCTCCAAGCATAATCAAACGAAATTATCTTTCTTTGTATCACTTGCATTTCAAATAATACAAGATCAAAAAAATTACAGCGCATTTTCCTGGAGAAGTTTACAAACCCATAATAAAACCTTTACCCTGCGTCGCACTGTGCCGCAATTCAAACAGCCCTAGTTCTTGGGAGATAAATAAGAAAAATGCATGGCGCAAAACAGTTTTAAAACGTTACTGTAATTAAACAGGTTTATTTCCTGCGCTGCATTAATGGAAGTGCTTTATATTAAAATTATTATTATTATTAAAATTATGATTATGATTATGATTATGATTTAAAATTATTATTAAAATTATTATTATTATTATTATAATTATAATAATAATGATAATAATAATTAATTATTAAAATTATTATTATAAAAATTAAGTTTGCTCATTTGACATGCGTGTTCGCGTTTTCGAAAATTTCGTGTTTGCATCAAAATTGTTTGAACAAGGCGAAGGCGACGAAATAAGCAGAAGTAAATGACGTCATAAAATAGGTTTGTACAACAAATCGAACCAATCGGACGCAACTTAGCTGTATACACTGCAAAAGAAACCTTCTCATTCGTAGATGAGTTAAAGAATGAAAATTTACATACTTAGCCACATTATCTCACTTGACTTGCAGAGCCTGTTCACAAACGTATCATTGGATAAAACGCTTGAAGCAATTTGTGAGCATGCAGTCGATACATTTCTGGAGCCAGCAAAACTGCAAATATGCACGAAAAATGTGCAGTTCATGTTCAACGGACAGTTGTATCGACAGATCGACGGTGCAGCTATGGGCAGTCCCATAGGGCTAGTCCTAGCGGACATCTTCAGGTCAACCTCGAGCCAAAATTAGGCCAAAACTTTCAACATACCATATTCTATAGACAATATATGAATGACATTTTCGCCACAGTCAACAGTCCAAATGATGAAGAATTACTACTGAAGGTCATGAACAAGGCCCACACAAGAATCAAATTTACGATCGAGCATGAGAAGCATAACACATTGCCTTTCTTAAACGTTCTTTTACGTAGGCGGGCAGATGATTCCATTCAAAAGTCCATCTCGAGAAAAACCACTTGGAAAGGTCAATACGTGCATTTCCTTAGTCTCGTTCCGATTCAGAGAAAATGAAATTTGTTTTTGTGCCTGTTCACTAGAGCCACTATAATTTGTTCATCAGATACGATCGATGATGAGGTCAGTTTCTTGAAGAATTTCTTCAATTGAAACGGTTATCCGGGGAAACGCATCGATAAGTATCGCCATCTCAGAGAAGAAAGCCCTACCGAAATAGCTGTGCCAAGGAAGCCAGTAGCATCTATCTCTCTTTTAAAGGTGATAATGTGTGAAATGTGATAAAGTGACGACTTCGATGCACGATTGAACGAAGGTACGCCGCCTCTAAGTTGTTGTTTATACGCACCAGCTTGGCTATTCCAGTTAGACAGCCCAAAGACATTCTGCCTATGCACGCCACATCAAATTGTCTATAGGAGTTCACATGTACTTGCGGAAGTAAATACATTGGGAGTACACAAAGGCAGTTGGCAACTCGGTCAGCTGAACACATGCCCAAATGGCTGATAAGGGCGGAAAATAAGATACCCAGAAGTTCAATAGCAAAGCACCTGGTGGACATTGGCCACATAATGGACCAAATGGCGGCATTTAAGGTCGTATTTCGAGCGATAACTGGGTGTCTCCTGCGCTACACAGAGGCAGCTGCAATACAGAGACGTAAACCAGAACCCTGTAAGCAGCTGGATCATGTGATCAACCTCGCACTGCCCTTGTAAGGACTGATAATCGACGACGCTCCATTCCGCAACCCTCCTCTTATCCCTACTTCGCATGATTGAATGTTATCCAGCGCATTGCAGTGTTAATCACACTTGACAGGTTTTGACTGAAACCTGAACTGATTTGCTTAGCTACTTTTTCTCTTACCATTCCCGCTCATCAGGTGCACCCGCGTGTATCAGACCCACAGTTTATGCTTTGTTTACCTATCACGTTTCATCCCTCTAGGTCGATGTATACTTAGACATTTTATCTTGAAGTATTCATGGGCAATGTCCGTATGCCATTGAATAATAGATCCTTAAATTTGATGACGTTATTAAATTCTGCTTATTTCGTCACCTTTGCCCTATTCCAGGAAAACAATGCTTCAATAAAATTTTTTATTCCTGACCAAAGAAGTAATGCCTCAAATATTCATTTTTCGTTTTGATTTAATTGGACATCCTTTGTTAGCATTTTGGTGTTTTGGTTGATGCGTTCGCACAGGTTTTAGATAGTGTTGCGACTTTTCTTCACGTTAGGCATACTCAATAAGCTGCGTTACATGCTTTTTCAACACACACGCAAACGGCTGAAGTTGTTTTTTCCATTCGTTTTGTACTTTTACAAAAGACAGCTCGAAGTTTATATGATAGTTTAATTTCGAAATGGCTCACACATTTTGACTTGTACAAAAATATTGAAAGGACTTAAAAAAACAAATAAAGGAAACATTAAGTCTAGGAAGTTTTGAGAATTCTGGCAAAGTTCAGGTAGAACCAAAGTTTGTCAAAAATGCTAGTTATAACTCTATCAGAGCCCACACGTCAAGGTTTGGGGAATTTCTTTGCAAAGAATGTGCACTTTTAGCTTTTATGGGATATTCCGCTTGCTTGGGTAGCCCACGGACAGATGTTGCCTTAGATTGCAAATATGCTCAAAATAAAGGACAAGACGCCGTTCTTCTTCTTCTTCTTCTTCTTCTTCTTCTTCTCTGTCTCCTATTATGAAAATTAATGCTAAGATGAGGCGAACGAAATGATTTCGGGGCATTTTAGAAGTTACAGAAACTATGCTGGTAAAATGAGCAATTCCGAAGGCTTGAGCTGCGGTGTTGACTTTAGTTGAGAAAATTTACCGTCCAGTAGAATTCATTATTGAGGAACCATTAAAACTTCAGAAAGTAACACATCCTCTATGACGTTTTTAAGGTTTTCAAAAACTCAATCAAATTTTTCCTAAAGAAGCCGATTGAATGTCCATTATTATATCGATTTTGCAGGAAATAATGTCATCCAATCTAAGTGTTGTAGCAAGGCAAAAGCCTGGGGTTTGGGGTCTGGGGTTTTAAGGCAAAGTTTGTTTCCACTTGTTCCTGGAGATTCTTAACTTACGGTTCACGCGGCGTAGAAAGTAATCGAATGGATACTCCAAATTAAGAGGCCTTGTTATGCAAGTCTTTTTTGAGGCTCCTTGTTATTTATTTTGTGGGCCAATAAACCCAGTTGTATCAGCGCAACTTAAAAAACACACCCATCTTGATGCCTATGTATTTAACTATTTATCAGTAGTAGGGACGCGAAGAGATACATAAATTTGTTTACTAAGGGCAAATGCAAGAGAAAATCATTTTTTGCGTTTTTTGACGTAGATACAGCACTCAATGAACATTCTCCAAACCTCACTGCTGCCTGCTCTCATTAAAAGCACTTGAAAAACGTATTGGTTCCTACCAAACGCGTTCAACAAAAAAAAACTTTCCCTTGTCATTGTTAAGTGAAACGAGTTACTTTAAACTGTGATTAGTACATTACATTGCCTAACTCATGAAATGTCGAGATCCAAATTTGAGGTGGAAGTGTGGCACAAGCTTGA
This sequence comes from Schistocephalus solidus, assembly GCA_017591395.1. Lineage (NCBI taxonomy): Eukaryota > Metazoa > Platyhelminthes > Cestoda > Diphyllobothriidea > Diphyllobothriidae > Schistocephalus > Schistocephalus solidus. Next base: position 6,173 of record WEDG01001533.1, read on the forward strand.
TTGGATTATTTTTGTTCGTTGGATTGAATTTTTACACAAAACGCTCTTCATGTATGAGGAGTTCGCTTCCGATCTGTTTATTTAAGGGAAAACGGGACCAAAAAGGGCCAAATCGGACGGTTTTTGCTATCCAGGGCTTTTCCTACGCTATTGAAAGCTCTGGATAAAAATTTATTTCTATGCCTTGTAATATAACTGAAATTACTGTAAGCTGGAAAAAGTTTCAATATCTCTTTTGAGAGAACGGAAAATTGTGTTTTGCGTTCAGGAAAATCAGGTAAATTCAGGTATAAGAAAGTATCTTGTTCCCAGGAAATCAAGGACAGATTCAGTCTAAAAAATTCAGTTTTGCAAATTTGTGAAGTTCTATACCAAACAAATAAGTAATAAACTTGTGTGACTGTCTTTGGTTTACCATACCGATAATGAGGAGCTTACACACGCATATATATGAGAAGCCGCGACATGACGTCAATGTTCTCCGTCAGGATGTACGTGAAAGAGGACCTGACAATTTCCATTTGCAGTTGACTATGATCGAATAAGGAAACTTAGAACGGAAAGGGCAGAAAATTGAAATTTCTTCGCAAAATTTAGTACATGTTCGGAAACTCGGTTGCTTATTTGCAAATACAGCAAAACACGCACCGATAGAAAGAAATAAGTGAGCTCTTTCATTTCCAGTAAACATTGTATTACTTATTTTCAGCGAAGTCGTAAAACCGGTCGAGCGTCCCCATTTTTTCGTGTACTTGATCTTCAAAAATGGCTAAGTATGCAAATATTCGACAAAGAACAATTTGATTAAGGTGTTTGTTAAATCAGTAAGTTATTATAAGAGCTTTTTAAATCGATCTTACGCATATTACTTGCCAAATTATTTTGTGGGCGTTTATTCGTTTTGGCGACGGGTTTTCGTTTCTGGGTGAGTCTACAAATATGACCCGAACGGTCATCTGCATTAAAAAGCATGTCTGAGAACTCACTATTTCGGTAAATGCCTTAATGAAATATCTTATTTTAAAGGTTTGATAAACACATACAACAAAATCTACATTTATGGGCAATACACAGAAAACAAAAGAAAACTTAAATTATTCATCGCCATTTAGAGAACGATCTGATATTCATTGCAACCAAACAACCGAAATACTTATGAAGAAACTTAATAAAAGGAAACTCCTCTTAATATGCATAAAATGGTACGTTTTCAATTTAACCTGACAATTCTATTCAAATTTATTAGTCACTGGCCGACATGTCAGTATGTCAGCGTATGAAATATTTTATTCCTGTGACGTCTCTGCCGGCGCAATCAAGCGAAAATCTGTTTTTTTTAGTCAAACGCATCTTAAACAATGTATAAACGGAAGAAGAAAAAGCGCTAATTCTCGTGAAACCGGGTTGGAATACTTACTCAAAATTTAGGCTGTTTGGTAATGGCCGTACTTTACATTGCCCTTAATATGGAAGGCAAAGTCTATGGAATATACAATAAAGGACTATTTTCAAAAGTTATTCTACCTGTGGTGTTTTATTTAATCATTTATTTACATGGGCAAGCATACTGTACATTTAAAACTTCAGTTTAATTAGCTGACTCAATTTTTCACGTTTTTGGAATTTGCCACTTTTCTAAAAAATGTTAGTGTTTCTATACAACGTAATATTAATTTTTAAACCACAATATGCCTTCGTTTTAAGAATGGTCGCTTCTTTAGTGCTGTAAAACTTTGGGGACGTCAGGTGGGCTGATCTCGCACAACGGGCCCTTTCTCATGAAATCCACTTTGTACCCAAAAACATGGTGGGCAAAGGAATGGTGCCTTTGCCGTGAATTGGTCTATAGTGATAATGAACTTGCGCAGCACCGAACGCACTCTATCCTCCCTCATTCACGGGAACCTGGTGTCAAGGAGACCGCTGGCGGGTGCAGGTGGCTGGCGCGGCGTGTACCTGTATGTACAAGTGCCCCCTCCCTCCCCGGGCGCGGAGTTGGTTCTGCGAGCGCATCACGAATAACGTCTGCTGTGCACTGATCCGGCACCCACTTTGGATCAACTTATCTAAAACGCGGCCCGTTTAGGGGAGCACATGAAAGCTCAAGAGATACGAATACCCACAGAACTATACAGACGTAGTTTCACGTTTAATAACAAAACAAGTTCTTTAATAGAATAAAAATTTGTGTGTGTCCCCAATAGTGTCTGCCGTGGCCTGACCTGGCCCCTTTGGCGTTTAAGTACTTTTAAAAATTGCTATTTGGCAGCTTGTTCATCATGTGCTCTTACACGAAAGAGCGTTTTAGTAACAGTTCCGAATGAAAATTAGAAGCACGAGCGGTCTAGCCGTACATGCTGTGAAGTTAAAATTAGCCACACGACTTTGCCAACCTGCCCCGTTCGGACACCCTCATTATAACATACTATGACATAGGAGTACGCGTAGGCCATATTTATAAATGGGGCAAAGTCGCACAACTTTCGGAGGCGTACTGCAAATTTCTGCAGCCAGCGTTCGATTCCGTCCCAGGCATATGTTGCCGTCTGGGCATGCTTCAAGCACCATACTAGCAGCATTCATTTTATTTCGTGGAAAGTTTAAAGTTAAACGAAGTCAGACTACATAAACGTGCGCTTTTGCTTAAAAGTCGTTGGCCATAAGTTCTGACACCTGTTGGACAGGACTTAGAAAACCAGGAGTGTGAACGGACCTACGGTAAGTCGGCAGGATTCAGCTACCCAACTGCGGTAGGGGAGAGAATGAGGGGAGGGGGCCAGAAGACCGGGAGGATAGGGGAACTGGGGTGCAAAAGAGGTTGGAAAAGGGGTCTAAGCACCACGTAAAAGCGGTGGGAGACAACGAAGTGCGCGGGCCAGCAGCTGCCGGGACGCGCTCTGCAATCGCAGTTAGCAATGGTTAAAAGAACATTGTCAGTCCTCCCTTCTTGAAAAATTAATGTATTGTGCCGTCCAGGTTTTCTTTCGACATACCCTACGTTGCATAGGCCCGTCCTAGATCCAACGTAGGGTATTTCGAAAGAAAATCTGGGCAGGACAATAAATTAATTTTCACAGTTTTGTTTCCCTGAGTATAAAGCGAGAGTTAGTCTAGGGACTAACAGCGAGAGTGTGGCGCATCTGCTCCCCTGAAACGGTTAAAGTAGAGCTCCAGCAGCTGCAAGACACACTTCGTGAAAGTGGATACCAAGAAAAAGTCATCCTCCGAAATATTGGTGAGCGCACCACAAAGGCTATTGCCTTTATTGCAGAGAAGAAGGACGTGTTCATAAGACTGCCCTTCCTAGGGTATGCAACCAGCAAACTAGTAGGAGGATGTTTGAAAACAGCCAGCACGAGTGCGTTCCCCGCAGCGAACCTATGGGTATTCTTTACGAACTCTCCCCTCTTACGCGTAGGCGGTAAGACCGACTCCCCTTGATGGCCACATAAAAGTGTACTTACTCATTCACTTGGTCCTGTGGAGCAGGATACATTGGCCTTACAACGAGGCACCTGGAAAAGAGGAGCCGTGAACACATACCTGTCTGGTTAGGCAAAGGTGACGTTAGATCAATCTCGAGTTCTATTTCTCGCCCATCTAGGTGATACTAATCACCACGTTGACTCCAAATAAGCCTTTCAGGTTGTCTACTGGACAACAGTCAACTTCGCTAAAGGGCTACGCAGACGAGTGTTCGCAACAGCCAAGGCGGTGGCCATACGGCTGACAAACCAAGCAATGTGCTGTCAGAAGACGCTCTTACTCCAAAAGAAATTGTCCGCGTTTTGAAATTTTCTGCGCAGTGTATATGGCGATATGAGGTCTAGTGAAAATTGATTTCATAATTCACCGGAAAACTAAATAAATGTGTTCAACTAAATTGTCAACATTTCAGCTGAATGGAGGCTGAATAGAACGATTTTTTAGCTCGCGCCCCTGGAATGCGAAAACGAATGTTCCTTAGTGCTCTAGTTTTACGGGTGGCAGTAAACATGAAATTTGCAGAAAAGTATACTTATTTTCAAAAATGAAAGTACAGAACCATATACAGTGTCATATTATTTGGGGAAATAATCAGGTAATTACATACTCAGCCTCAAACGCTTTAACAAAACAAATGTTTGGATATATTGTTACCATCCCAATTCGTCTACCATCGTTCATATTCGTTTTTGGGGAATGATAGCGTCATTTATTTGGCTTTGCGTGTGAATATATTTCAGAGTTTCATTTCTATCAAGACAAAGCGAAGCTTTTTGCATTTATTTGCTGTTTTCAACTTTATATAGAAACCTAGTTGCGTTAGTTAATGTTTTCATTGCACTGAAATGGTGATAATCTGACTACATCTAAACAACAATATACGAATAACACCCGCTGTCTAATTTGGAATAACATATATAAATTCCTACATGGTGGTTCTCTTCTTATCTAACTGCCGCAGCTTCAGGTTACGTTTGGTCCAAGACGCAGGAACCACAATGCCGGAAATTTGAAAATTGTGTTCAGACTAGCCAGGGGGAGTTGGGCAGGTGTCAAAGTTCCAGTACGCAGTTGGACGTCTCGAAGTATGCCCAACCACCTGAATTTGCGTGACACTTTATGTCTTTTGCTTTCTAAGACTAAGCTATAAGCTGTTAGTTTGCTGACGTAAGTAGTCATGTCATCTCAGGCGCACATTTCAAACCACCTGCTGACTAATGAAGTGGAATCGGAGACACATATTTGTAGGAAGTATTGTTTATGGCTCGAATGGAGTGATACTAACGTGAACAAGGCAATTGTAACGTCCTAAATTAAACGTTTTCTACGGTGAGAACTGAGAATTACTTCTCCGTGTACTCAGGAACAAGCATTTGAACTGCTATGAACTGATAACTTTGTATAGCTTTTTATCGATAGGCATATATCCAAAACTATCGACCACTTAAACCGATTGTTTTACGTTAGCATGCCATATTTGCCAAGGAGAAAATTGAATGTCTCAAAGCTTGGCTAATCAAACGAGTGTGCGCTTTTTTAATGTTGGAAAATAGAGAATTTGAAAAACGTACACACATAAAAAAGTTTTAACCAGGTATTTATTCTCCTTCAAACACCAAAGCTTTTAAAATATCAAAAACTACGTAACTAAGTGCGCGTTGCCCGGAATTTAGAAAATAAGCTTAATTTAGTTTTAAAACTGATTGGGCTTATCGTTGCGGGAAGCATCACCAATGTCATTTATGAAAATTTACAGCTTAAGCCGAAAATTTCTTAAAGTATATTTTCTGTACTTAAAAATGCAGCAATTATAAGATTCAAAATTAAACAAAGCTTTTTACTTACTAATTTGAAGTAAAAGTTTTCTTGCAGTTCTACACTCCGTACATAAGCAACTTAAGGGCCTAATTATTTGTTGAAATTCGGGCAACTTTTGAACGATTTTCATATAAAATATTAATGAATTCAAGTAAAATGAAACGTTTTCACACGAAAAATGCCAACCTTCTATACATTTCCCAGCAGTCGTCATCTAGACTTACTCAGAATACCCGAGAATCAAAGGCACATAGGCCTGCTAATTAGTTCAAAGCTCTAGCTATCGAGCACAGGACTCAGTTTCCCGTCAGTTGCGATCACATAAAAATAAAATAAAACAAAATAATGATGACTTAAGTAGTATGCATTTTTATATTGATTTTCACTGCTCCTATAAATTGTAGTATTATGTAGAGGAAGCATGCTTGTAGTCATATGACAGCTAATCGCTTCTTCTTTAAATTTTATGCTTAAAAGTCTTACATTTCAGTTTTTTAAAATAGCTTATTATAAGATGTTTTAAGACTGTACAATGCCCATTCGACAAGCCTAGTATCCAAGCCCTTAGAAGTCTCTTATAAAGTATAAAAAAACTTTCGCATCCACTACAATCTTTTAAGAAAGTATATGGTATCTTCTTAATGGCTTAGAGAAATGTATGGTTTTTCTCACCAGGAAAGCACACAGCTTGTAAACTGGAAACCTTCAACGTTGCACTATTTGGGAATTGAAAAAATTACAAAATCTTTACATGCCCTTTCTTTCAGTACAAAGTATGAAGAGGACGTCATTTTCTTCAAAATTGGAACAATAACGAATAATTTTGCTTAAGATCTAATTAAAATATATTAAAATCTATAAGGAAAATGAAAATCCAAGCGAAAACTGCATACTTCTAATTACGGTTTATTACAGGATATGGAAAAGAAGGGCATTAAAAAATCCTGGCATCCTTGTGTTAGAACGTACGGTAGTTAATATTACAACCCCACTTAGCTTATCCTTTTTTAATTGTAAATCAGTTCAGAACTTTTGTTAACTTTGCGTGAAATCGGTCACTAACTGCATGCAAGTATTAACGAAACTGCTGGCATGTGTGTTCCACAGGGCTTGAGCGTGTTTCCTAAATGTCAGCACCTTGCGCCATAAAATATCGAGCGTTCCGTGGCCTTAGGGTTTATGCGCAGGAAATGCAAAAGAATTATTTAATGCCTGCAGTAAGTCGCCCCATTGTCCTTTCATATACTTCTGAAAGATGTCACTTACAGTGTATGCCAGAATGAAACAGATAAATCAAAGGAGGCTAAATAAAAAAAACAGTTTTTATTTACAAGCGTCTAATATGGCTCAGAAAAATGACAGCCCTATGCCGAAAGTCCTTTACAAACAATATTTTGACAAAAAGATTTCATAACAGTGTCCCGGAAAATTAACATTTATCCGTCTTTTCGTACTTATAAGGCGATATGCAAAAGGGATATTCTCCGTACACGTTATCATATTTCTTTTTTCAAACGCCTGAATGCCGATAGATACCATTTACCCTTCCACACCATTTTTCAAAATAAACATTTCAAGAAAAATTGTCGTTCAATTACCTTTTATCTGCCTATTTTTATTGGTAATATGACCTTAAAGAGGGATGTGGTTCTCATTTTTGCTAGACTTAGTTATCCAGTACCGAAAGCCGATAAATAGCCTGTCACTGTTTCTTTAGTAGAGATAATCAATCTTATTACTAGAATTTTACTGAAACAACTTTTTTAAACACTGCAGTCAGAGTAAATCGAAGAAGGCAAAAGTTTCCTGACAACGCTAGTTTAAAAACGGCAGTTATTTCTTCTGTTCCAAAATCTTTATTTTTATAGGCTTGAAATTTGTCGTATAAAACACCGTTATAGCCCTAACGTGCCTTCATTTTTCCTGCCACAACTGTAATTACCAGTAGCTACAAAATGACCCTCCACCAAATGACCTATGCAAATTCTACGTTTTATTTCAGCTAATAAGTAATTTGCAAATCAGATAGGTACCCTATTAGTCCTTTGGGAAATATGAACATCATTTGTAGCACAGTTTCAGTGGCAGATTGGAACGTAAAACTAGGCAATGCTAATGCAAACGGCTCCAAAGTCAAGGGCAAGAGGATAATTCCGTTTTCTGATGGAAAAATCATCGACATTTGTCTCCGGAAATGCATGAATGCGCAAAATACTTTTAATTTTACTACTAAATTTACATTTGGAAAGGCGCAAATAACGTGGGCTCTCATCTGCGAACCAACCTGATACAACACTTCTAAATAAGGAAGGTTTACTACTGTAGACAACCCTGTCTTATGACGATGCATCTTCGATAATAAATACGGTCCCAAACCACCATATGCGGAAAAAGTACGTACGAGAACTTCCTGGCCTATCGCATGAAATTTTGCCTGAAATTATGAATTAATTTTCGATTAGAAAGGATTATTTGGGTAAAGTTAAAACATTACTTGGTATGTAGCAGTTAGGTCTGCAAAATCCACACTAGGTAAAAACTGACTGCATATATAGTATACATTTCGCCACTGATTTCCAATGGCCTTCTAAATTCAAATACATACGCACAAAAAATATGGTTTCTTGTATCAATTTTTCGAACAAGTTTATTTTTTCGCTCTTTCTTCCTCTTCATTAAATTAAAGTCTTTAAGAAGGGATATCAATCGGTTTTAAATAACCTTTTCACTTCCGAATGCTTTTGAACGGGTTCTATATTTACGGTTGCAGTTTAGTTTTTCTAAACTAGCTGCTATGTACATTTCGCATGAGCAAAATTATATATTTCTCTACGATATTTTAAACAACATCACAAAAAAACCAGAGAAGAACCATATATTTGAACCATGGTACATATTTTACATGGGGCATTAAAAAGGGAAAGATAGAATGCCGAATGAGGCGATATTTAAGGTTTTTAAAAGGTCTCAATTGCATACCTTTAGTAACCACAACATGCCCTTTTTATTAGGCATAAAAGTTAAAGGGAAAGTAATTATTGATTGAAACACTTTCCCAAGTTTCGGTTTACCTTTCTTGAATTGGGTTAGGTACTGTCCTATTTTAAGAGCTCTGGCAATCATTATTGGTTTGCTCGAATGCTATTAATCATTATGAAAATGAATTTTTTTGACAGCATATGTAATTATGCTGTGGGGGCAAAAGTGGTTTCCTTAATTGCACATTTATAGAGACTTGTCAGGAACTGCCAGATGGCCATAGACCTGACAAATACAGTCCTGTGCATTTATGTTGCTACTTATATGGACGAGCTGGTTCTCACAAACTACTACAAAGATCTGGGACCGTAAAGACTGCTGCAGTTCAAAGGCTTTCTAAAAATGTTGATGAATATTTTGCGGTTATAGGTGTTCCCAACCAATAGACCGAAAACTTGATTGCTATGACTTAGGGCAAAGCAAATATAACAAACGGTATGGGACTGGAAGGTGTACACAGCAAGTTTATCTAACGGCCACAGATAAAGCCGAATAGAGTAGCAAATCATGCGTTTTGGGTACGCAGCAGAAATGGAGTTTCCACAATTACGGGACCACTACCATAAACGGAAGCAGCCAAATCTAACTACATTGTCAAACAAACGGACGTTTGTAGAGTAAAAAATACTTTTATCTACGTTGCCACTAAATAGGTTTCTCTTCCTGCAGTTTTTGAATTAATTATTTTTGTTTTGCATCAATATTTGTCTTTTTTGAACTGTTTCTCCATTTTTGGGTGGTCCTTATTTCCATCCGTCCACGCAAACTTTGCCTTGAATATTCTGCTCGATTTCCTATCACCCGTCCACCTCTGATATGTACACGTGACTGGCTGATTATCAATTTTTTTGATGGCCTAACGAATAACGAAAAATTGCATTATGTTAAAAGTCATTTGACCTCGAAAACGACAACCTCCATTAACTGAAATAAAAAAAATTGTTTCAGCATAAATACAACGCACAAAACTGGAGTAACTTGGGATGAAATGGACGTCGACCATGAGGCCGAAATGGTAGACAGCCCCAAGTTTGTTTAATTTACTAACGTTGCTGATCCCGAAGAGTAACAGATACTATGAGAAATCTATACAATGCATTCTGCAGGGATGTATACTTCATCTGCATGTCGGGATATCGACATAAATAGTTCACCTTTAGAACTTCGGGAAAAACTTTTCTCGCCAATCAGATAAATGACTAGAAGCGGATATGGATATCCTATGGCATCATTTTGACGAGGATTCTGGATTGAGTTCATGGTTTTGACCAAGCCAGCTTGGAAAATGTAACATCATAGGTCAAAGTTAATCATACTATCGATGGAGAAAGGTTTTCTTCTACCTTTCGGCACGCGAGGAGTTCTGACACACTGATGAATAATGCATAGAACAGCTCATACGTAATCATAACTTCAGATACAAATTTATGCTTTTTATTTCCGGCCGTGATCAGTAGGTGTTGGATGGTCTTCCATTTCATTAAATAAATAACTTCATTAAATAAATTAAATAAAATGTTCATAACAAGTGGTCGGTAACATAGTGCAGAATATCAGGATTATTGTGACACCGTACTATCAGGAAAAAAATTATGAGAGTCCCATGGAGCAGCGGAAGGTGGCCTGTTTAAAAATTGCTGAGTCTACGTTTTATCTGCATTAACCTGCTTTTAAAACTGTAAGTGCCATATCATAATCTATCCATTCATCTCGTTTACACGCTACGCTTGTCAAGGGAACTGAAGTGGCTATAGGTAGTCTGTAAGCCGACCTTGAAATATCTGGTGGAGCTTTTCTTAAAAGCTCAGCCAGGTGTTAGGTCTTGCTCTGTGTCATCGAAAACTATCGTGTGGGTGCAAGAAATTCCAGGCCAGAGGAAGGTTACTACGCTTTTTGAAAGACTCGTCATTGGAAAACCACCCCCAAATGTTAGTCGCTGTGTTTCAGTTTCATTTCAGTTTCAGTTTCAGTTTCATTTTCAGTTTCATTCATGGTTACTTCCTGGAGGAAAAAAGTGTCGCCAATTTCTTCAATATGACTTGGATGCTTGGGTCTAGATTCCGCGTTGCTCGAACTGTGCTCGTCTCGATGGAGCAGCAATTACCAACCGTTTTCCCAATGTGGTTTTAGCTTCAATCATAACATGAGTTTATATTGCATGACATTTTGACGAACGGTGGCCTACGGTTTACAAGTCATACGTACTCCGAAGTGTTGAAACAGTCGATAGACGATCCCGGAGTACCTTTTAATTTTTCCGTCCAGACTTCTATGTGGTTCTTTAATCGTCATATGGTACACCATGGTTGTTTTATTCGATGAAAGCTACTGTGAAAATCTACTGCGCATGACGAAGTATGCTGCAATACCATTCAAACCTTTGGAATATACAGTTGGCGGTTGTTTTTGAAGTGTAGTTTTGATCGGTTAGACACTAGTAGACCTATCCTTCGCATTGCAGGTAGCTTTGGGCTAAATTCTAGAAGGGTACCTATTTCCGTGCCTGAAATTGAACACCAAATATAACCATCAACCCTAACCCTTACTTCTTTAACGCATTAAGTATGTGTTTGTTGACCTTTCTGAATGCTAAAGAGTATGCATTTTCCGTTCGCACGCAGAGGAGGAAGGAAAAGATGACTGCTTGTTTTCAGTTTCCATAGTGAACGGTATAAAGAGCCAGCGTGAGATGTTTTGAAAATGACAAAAATGTTGTCAACAGAACAAGCCCAGAACTTAAGTTAACACTAAGTGGATAACAAAGTGGTCAGCCGTTGACGAAGACCACCTCGGCAATCAAAGTCTCTTAAAGAGTTAAAGTAGTAGTTTTAGAAACTGCAGACAATGTTTGATCTTCTGCGGCTTTGTTCCACTCGCGATAGTGCTCAGATTTACAAAGTCCACCACCAGTTATTTTAGAATTGAATCAAAGCGTGAGCCCCACCTCAGAGGATACTACGAATCTACCTGGCTCAAATTTAAGTGCTGTCGTTGAGCCTCAACCAGAAACCCAGGATGACAAATATCCATTTCTTTAAGGCCTACATATGTAAAGAAAAAGATAGAGTCTGTCTCGGTACCTTGAAGAGCGAACATGCAAACATACCGCGATGGAGCCACTAAACCTACCTCATTGCCCATAAGATGCAAAATGCGGAACACTTAGTGAAGGAGAACAACAAAGCATTCAAAAGGGTATATCGGACAAAATGTAATCATTCGACCTGATGACAAAGCGTCGCTAAACCCATGAAAGTTCAACAAACGCTGACTCACCGAACAAAACGCAGAAACCCTGGAAACGAGCAGCAAGGTTACACAATGTAAAATTTGAGTCAAATGGGATGGAATGCTATAGCATCCTAATCAGAAAACGCTAGTGGGCGAACACCCAGAGACAACTGTAATCCCAAAATCATGGGTAAACGCTTTGCTCTCTGCACTCACTGAATTTCAAAACCAAAGCGTGATCTAGGTATCTCGTGTAAAACATATACAGCGGTTATATATAGTGATATTGATTAAAATATGCCCGTCTGATGACGACGGCTTTTCGTTCACCCATTATGCTCGAGATGAAAACTGAAATTCTTTTCGCAAACACATTTATTTCATTAAATTGACGAGTCAATGCGGTGGCACAAAGAGCTGTCTCCCACGGCCTCTTTAACTCCCGGAGAGATGTCTGCCCGAATGAAGGTTGAGAGATTGTGAAAGATATATGATCTCGCAGGTGCTAGAACCACTCTTGCAGTCGGCCTTTGAGGATATGGTATGATGGGGCGTGGCCCAAAGAGCACCCTACCTCATTTTGGCGTTGAGGTTTTTGCATCCGGCGAAAAGAACGACTCAATTCTGCTCTATGAACCTGGCTATTCTTAAATTTAGGAGGGTAGGAACTTTTTTACGTTAAGCTTTCAAATACAGTTCAGTGGTAAGCTTTAGTTTGATTGTCAGCGGTGAAAAACTGATTTAAGAACGGTAAGGAATCGATATTTGAAAAAAATGGTTACTTTTGCTTTCCTGAAATAAGTGACATGTGCCAATGTTGGTTTTTTCCAATATTTGCAGAAACTGTAACGCCTTCGTTTTTTCCTGTTAAATTGTCGAGTTGATTGGTACGCAGTTTTTTTTAATCTCATTTTTAATCTACCCCAAAAGACGCCAGACTGAATATTCATCATTTTATACACTAACGATAAAAGGTCCAGGTTAAATCAAAGCAGAAACGTCCTCTGCGCTCTCCTCAGGAAGGGTGTAGGAAAATGTGGATTGAGGAGAGATTTCACGAGGTGACCCTGCTAACTTTCAGGAGAAAGAGAACAGATAGTCTATTGCTTGATGCTGACAGAGCCAATGTTTGTTTCTAAAAGAGTGTAATGCCTTGACCTTGGTAAATTTCAAGGAAATCAGAGACTTTATGAAAACGTATAAATATTGAGCTAGCGACGGAGAATGCGGGATTTAAACGCTGCCGTTTTTACTGAGAGCTGCTTGTGCCGTGCAGGTCACATCTATAAAGAAGAGAATTCTCCCTCTCAATGTGAGATCATAAATTCATCGCTAAGGTCAGGGAAGGGTTTACCTCCGAGAAAACTCGGGAAATCGTCAAGGGTCTATAAATTTTGTGAAATTCCCTCCAACACCGGAGTGAAGGAAAATCTCCAGAAGAATAGATGGATGCTGGAGCCGTCCGAGAGTTTACATGCCCCACTCAGCTGTCAATCTCATGGTTGAAAATTTCTTTCAAACGAGCAGAGCTTTTCGCTCAGCGCCTTCAGCAGCAATGAGCTGGCTACGCGAATATCATCCATATTGTGAAACCGCATTAGAAAAAGTTGTTCTGTCCAGATGTGTGGCTTATTCAGTTGACATTCTACACGCAAATTACGGAAAATTGATGAAAAAAGGGATCAATAGACGTTCTTATTGCAGGAATGATGTTGGACTGCCACATCGACTAAAGTAGGTTAAGGGTGTTATATAATTAATTCCGCTTGTCATCAGGCCCCGTGAGTACTCTTTCGTTGTCGCAAACCAGCTAGTACTTGTAGTTTAGCCATTGTACGCTAACCACGACAGTACGTCGTTCGTTTCGAAGATGGTCAGAGCTCTTGCGCTGACACCACGTGACACTGAAGTCACGCCGCATCAACTTCTCAAAAGGGCATGCTGGAAATGCGTGACAGGACAACAAATCAACAGACATGTCTCCCTTGTAGACAACAAAACTTCCCAAAAGGCAGTTAATTATGAACCACGAAATAGCCCTCCTTCTGATATTGAAATAAAACGCACTCCCTAGTACTTATCTTCGCTATAACAAGGGGTCTGACCATCAAAAATACTCGTCATTGGAATCGAAACGGGGGCCTTCCGGTTGAGCAATTTTCACAGAGCCCCTACCGCGAGTCTCAAATGATCACTGACACAAGGCAAGGGAGAGCTCGCATAAGGAACGTGCCGTCATGTCATAAAAATAATTCTGAGTCGTGGAAGTCAAGACAAGACAACACTACTGCTGACCCTTCATGTGTTGGGTCGGTGCCGAAGACGGAGTCAGGGCGAAGTAAGCCAGTTGATTTATGAGCTATATAAGTTTAAAAAGTCTTAAATACTGTCATAGATGGTACAAATTCTGTCTTTATGATCCGGTCTTTGCAGGGCTTTGCCCTTTCAGGCTAATTTACAGTAAAGCTACTTTCTCATAGGCTTTGTCATTTCCAATTTCATAAATGGAAGCTCTAAGAGGTCTGGCAGGTTGTAACCTCCAAGTGATAGCTTATTAACTGCACAAGGTTAATTTATTCAAAGTCAATCCGTTGAAAGGCTCATGTGCTTTTACCATGCGAGAAACCATTTTATAATTGTACTAGATACGTATGTGCAATGTATTATGCTCTAAAAATTTGATAATTATACAAAAGTCCATCTAAAGGATGTTTTACGAGTCTATTAGACAGCAAGCCACCTGCATTCTAGGAACACGACCTAATAGAACAGGTCAGAGAGGCATAAAAATTGGTCAGTTTGGTTACCTTATAAGTGCAGAGAACACTCAGCAATGTTATTCATCCTGGCTTTACTAAGTGAAGGTGGCGCAGTGTAAGGGAACGCTTATATGTACCCCCGCAAGAAAGGTGGCCTAACGTGAAATACCAGGGAAATTAGGTTTAATGTTAAGCGTAGAGTTATGATTAAATTTAGAATTAAGATTAAGGTTAGGATTAAGGGCAGTAACTTTATATGGACGTTCACAGATCGTGTGTGATACTTACTCGTCCCGTTCTGCCTCGAGCCCTACCAGTAGCCACACAGTGGCTTGCATTATAGGAATATTGACGTAACTCCTAAAGAGAAGGGAGATTGGAATGGTCATTTCTGGCTTAGTAACCAGTTATACCCAACTCCAGGTTGTGCACCATCCGAGGCTCGAATCCATGACAGATTGGTTAGAAGTTCAGTGCTCTAACCATTAAACCACGGGTCCGTTGTCTTGTCGGTTTCGACAATGAGTGCTCAGTAACTTTTGCAATGGCTAGGTTCCTAACTTCCCGATGAGCACTAATAAGCGAAGAAATGCAATGCAACTTGAATTTTGCATTGTACGCTCGGAAAAAAATCTCATGAGCAGTCATCTTTTAAAACCAAAAGACAAGCCTTTCTCGACTATAATATTTGCAGAAGAAGTGATCGACTAGCAAATTATTTGAAGCTGCCATAGATGAAATATGTATTTAACCGGCTGGTTGTGGAATCTGAGATCTATCTATATTTGTGTGAATCTCGTTGTCAGGCACATGAAATTTGCGGGAATGCAAAACTCTGGTAGAGACCTTGGGGAACCAAGATTTTACTTCACTGGTTTGAGCGTGTCCTTCTGATGGAGTGATGCGGTTTCATAGGCAGATTGCGGCTGATAAATTTCTGAAAAATCAGTGGAACCACAAACTTACATTTCTACCAAGACAAAAATTTCAAAGATATGACTATCTCAGTTTATCATACGTACTCTGAGCAATACGATGGACCAGCAGTGTATTATGGCAAACACACGTATAGAGATGCCTGCTAAGTCCTCCATCGGATCCAAACTTCCCTCCATTTCCATGGCTTGACTTCGCTACTGAAATTGAATGTATGCTGGGAAATGAGGGTTTAAACAACACTGCCTCTTTCCGCCTGCCTCATTTTAACTATAGCAGATGATTTTAATTATGAGAATCCTAAGTAATTGATCACCCGGTCACCAAAGGTGCACATAATTCAGCAGCTTTTACCAAGCCGCAATTTTTGTCAAGGGTTCTGACAAAACTGGCAAAGTTGCCGGAGTTTCCTTTGCAAATTTCTGCTGCGAAAGCAGCAGGAGCGACCAGCGGAGGAATTGTGTGGGACCTTGTCTAGACAGCCACACCGACCCTGGAGTTAGATCCTTTGCGTGCATCTTACACTGATGATCACCATTTGCAGAAACAACCTCAATCGCATTCTGTAAAATCCACGGTGATTTTGCGAACGAAGGTGGACTCTGACGCAGCGGGAATCTTTCGTTTCGTTGATGAACGCTCACCGATCTTTAACGGAACTCACTCATCCCGTTTGGCCTTGGGGTTCGAACCCTGCCAGCAGCCGCACAGCAGCTAGTAGTAGAAATGGCCGATCGACAGGTCGCAGGTTCGAGTCTCGGGTGGCACAACCTATGGGGTTGGATTTGACTGGCTGATGACGGCTAATGAGCCCGAAATGGCCATTAAAGTCTCCCTTGTATTCATCGGTATTTTTAATCCAGAATCTCTCCTGTTACGGGACTCTCAACTGGCAGAAGCGGGCAGGAGTCCATGCAACTTGGACTTCAGGTCGGAAAACCAAGTTGACTGCCCCCAGCTCCGCAGCGAGCAATGTATTTAAAGGCTTTGCAGGAGACAACGTCT
Source organism: Schistocephalus solidus (assembly GCA_017591395.1). Lineage (NCBI taxonomy): Eukaryota > Metazoa > Platyhelminthes > Cestoda > Diphyllobothriidea > Diphyllobothriidae > Schistocephalus > Schistocephalus solidus. Next base: position 22,447 of record WEDG01001533.1, read on the forward strand.
CGTAGAATCGACCTCAACAACGGCTGGTCAATCCGACGTGTGTGGAAAGCTTAACATCGCCAGTAAAGGAAATCAGCTGCAGTGACAAAAGGCCCCTCTTCCCCACTCCTTGCGCGTTACCTAGAGTAGTACTACAGTAATGTACTACAGTAATGTACTACAGAACTGTACTACGGTACAGTACTACGACAGTTCGACCGTCGTAGTCCAACGATGTCCACCGTATGCTCCATGGAAAAGTGGAGCAGGGACGATGACTTGCGCGTGATTTAGTTTAAAGTGATAGTAGACTTGCGCTGCATCTACCGCCCTCTCTCCTCCACTCACACACCTGGGCTCGGTGTCAAGATAGAGTCAATAAGACCAGAGGCGGGAGAGGACGCAGGTGGCTGGCGCGGCCGGAGCCGCCCCTGGGCGTACCACCACACCTTCCATGTTCGGCATTTGTTAGCGAAGCGCAACCCAAATAACGCATGCCATGCCCTGATGTGGCCCGTGTGTTGGTCCAACGCATCTACCACGTGGCCCGTTTAGGGGGCACACAGTACTACAGTACAGAACAGTACTACAGTACTACAGTACAGTACAGTACTGTACTACAATACTACTACAGTACCACAGTAGATTCCCTGTCTCAGTACAGTACTACTCTACAGTACTGTACTGTACTACAGTCCAGTACAGTACTGTACTACAGTACTAATACAGTACTACAGTATATTCCCTATCTCATGAAATGTCAACCAAAATTCCGCAAGGTGCTCTCGATGCAAATGAATTACTGAATTAGGATTTTTCTAATAATTCTCATGCAGCCTTATCACATGATCGATCAGTCACGGTAGGATGCCGGCTTCTGAAAGAGCTTCTTTCTGACCCTACGTAAAAATAGCTACTTAAGTAGTATGAAATTTTATCCTTGCTTTTAAATGCCCTCAATAATTCAAATACATGTTATAGAAAACACGCATAGAAATTTTCTTTCTTTTGCTCATTCGATAGTAAATTAAATACACTTCCAATTTTATGCTTGAAGAAAGGATACCTGTTGGATTTTAAGACGTTTCTAAATCACTGAACAATATTTAACCCCACCATCCGCTGCACTTGCATGAAAGGTTTTCAAACACCATACTCTATATTACAATTGTTCAGGGTGTGCGCTGTTTGTGACGCGGTACATATGAGGCTGGAAGTCGAGTTTCTGCCACACTCGCTGGAACATGTCTTCTGTAACAATATTCAGAACCTCCGTGATTCTCCCCTCAAGTCCTTTTACGCTTGTAGGAAGAGGCGTGACACAGACCAGTCCTCTCACATAACCCCCACAGAAAGCACTCACACGAGGTCGGGTCAGATGGGCATGGGAGCCATTTCAATAGCACGATCTCTCCATCAACGGCACACAGGATCCATATTCCCGACAGTTCCTCTTTGAGCTATGCTTAATTTGTGAGTATCCAGTGTACTCAAGCTTCACTTTGTTGCAAAATAAATTCGGAAGGTTAATTGGGCGCTAGTTCGTCAAGTAGCCGTTTCTGAAATATCTCCATATGGTTCAAAAGACAACTTGGCAAGCATACGCGCTGCTTTCGATAACTTCTCTTCAGGCCAGTACAGTTATAGAGAAACGTTGGAACGCAGTAGAAATTTAAAACATGAAATCGATAATGTTCGTCAATGTGTGTGGGTTATCTGAGAAACGTGCATAGGGGAAGGGTGATAAGAGACAATTTGATAGGCGGCAGTAAGTGTTTGGTAGAGCCGTTCTAGGAGAAGGGGGAGGACAGAGATGGCGCGGGGATACATGCAGTTAAGTGGCCGTTGGCCAAGCTAAGCGCGGAGCTTGTACGAGGTTCGTTTGTGCGCACAAGACCGGCTTCTTCAACCTAATGGCAGTCGCTTCTGCTGCTGCTAGTAGACGTTGACCCAGTGGCTTGGGGTAGTTTGGTGGGACCTTATAAATTACACGGAAAGCTTCGCTGGGGTCCACACTATGCCCGGTGTCAACAATATTTGCAATGATGGCACTGTTTATGCCCTTGACTTTCACTTTTTTCAGCCATGCTGGGCAGTGTTCTCTCATTCTTTTGGATAGGCATTGACTCGTGCGACCCATATATAACCTGCTCCGAAGGAGCAAGTAAATGAGTAAATGCACATGAAGGTGGTATGAGCCGGTCACCTTTCCTTACCTTCGCCTCGTAAAAGAGAGTTCGTTGAGAACACTATCTGAAGTTTCGCTGATTGGAAGGTTTGTGTAACGGCTTGGTTAAGGCGTCTTTTCAGTTCACTAGCCGCATCCCCCTTGAAAAAGCACTTTGAGTAATAGAGTTTTATTTTCCACAGTAAGCTTGGCAAGTTTCACTGATCTTGCGACAATATCCTTTTTAATAAACCGGTTATGGTATCCGTTCTTTCGAAGTAGGTTCTGGATCTTCCAAAGCTCCTCCTCAATACTATCTGTCAAGCAACGTTTTCGAGCCCTTTGTACCAAGCAACAGACTTGATTACGTTTCTGTTGGAGAGGTACGAAACTGCCAAAGCTCGTATATTGCCGAGACAAGGTTTTCTTTCGACAAACGCTTCTTCCGACTCGGCCGTTGGGTCTTCTGCTTAGAAGGACGTCTAAGAAAGGGAGTGAACCTGCACTTTCCATCTCCAACGTTAATTTAATCGACGAATGTGCTTGGTTTACAGTGTTTAAGAGTTCGGCTACATTTGTTTCTTCTGTGACAATTGCAAAGATGTCGTCAACGTAGCGACCGTAGTGTCTTAGGTTATAATTTGGTCAAATAGCTGAAATTTCGCCAGCTCGCCCATATCGATATCGACTAAGAGATGTCCAAGTGGTGAGCCCATTGGAACGCCGTCGAGTTGTGTGTAAAGCTGGTTGTCAAAAAGGAACTGCCCATTTAAAGTGCATCTTAGTAATAATTCTTTCAGTGCAGTTGTCGGTATTCCTGTTTCTTGCTCACTGGTCATACATTTGAAGAATCAGTTCATGTGCACACAAAAGGACCTCCTGCAAGCTCCCCAACGGTCGCTTAACTGCATGCATTCCCCCGCACCATCTCTGTCCTCTCCTTTCCCCTACCAAACACCCACTGCCACCTATCACACTGTTTCTTATCATCCTTCTCCTATGCACATCTCTCACATAACCCACACAAACGGACGAACATTATTGATTTCATGTTTTACCTTTCTTAGTAGAGGATTTTGGCAGATTTGAATAATTCCTTTGACCCACTTGTGAAAACCTCGGTGGCCTCGGTGGGATTTGAACCCACGCCAGCAAGGGGAAGGCTTTAGTACAGCCAACGCTCTAAATTTCTACTACCTTTCAATGTTCCCTTATACGGTACTGGCCGGAAGAGAAGGAATCAAAAGCAACGCGTATGCTCGCCAAATTGTCTTTTGAATCTTCTACTGGGAATTGTCACAATTAAAAACTTTTTTAAAAACGCAAGCTACTTTTTTCACGTACAATATTTTAATAAGACGTAATTTGCCATCAGACGAGTACAAAAATGCTATTTTTTCCCAGTATAAACCACTCTACGCGAAAGTCGGCGTCTATGCACTTGCGCTTGATTTAATTTAAAGTGATAGTAGCCTTGCGCTGCATCTTCTGCACTCTCTCCTCCTCCCCCCACCTGAGCTCGTTGTCATGACAGATTCAAGAAGACTGGAGGTGGGTGAAGAAGCAGGTGGACTGCCGCACACAAAGAACATCATCGTGCGTGTGTTTTGCCCCTTAACAGGCCATGTGGTACATGTGCTGTACCCACACGGGGGCCACATGAGGGCACGACAGGCGTTATTCGGACATGTGGGTGTGATAGCCCCCTAAACGGGCCACGTGGTAGATGCGTTGGACCAACACGGGGGCCACATTAGGGCATGGCATGCGTTATTCGGGTTGCGCTCCCATAACAAATGCCGAACATAGAGGTGTGGTGGCACGCCTAGGGGCGGCTAGGACTTACGGGACCCGGCCGTGCCAGCCACCTGCGTCCTCTCCCGCCTCTGGTCTTCTTGACTCTGTCTTGACACCGGGCTCAGGTGGGGGGAGGAGGAGAGAGTGCGGTAGATGCAGCGCAAGTCTACTATCACTTTAAACTAAATCACGCGCAAGTCACCGTCCCTGCTCTACTTTCCCATGAGCATACGGTGGACATCGTCGGACTACGACGGTCGAACTGTCGGGTGTGATAGCACGCGTGGGTGCAAGCTCATGCTGCAACAGTCACTTTTTTAATTTATGGCTCCGATTCAGGCGTAACGGTGCGGACAGGAGCCACTCGGCCGCGTCAGCCACCTGTGCCTGACCCCGCATCCGGTCCCCTTGACTCTATTTGACACCGGGCACAGACCGTTAAGGGAAGAGAGAGTGCGGTAGATGCAGTGAAAGTCTCATATCACTTAAATCTAATTCACGCGCAAGTCACTGTTCGCGTGACTAACATGGACAGGCGCAGTTGCAGACTCATGTTGCACCCCGCTCTCCCAATCCGTGGGATATTAATAATCTGCGCCTGACTCCGCCTCCAGTCTTTTTGACTATGTCTTGACAAGGGGCCTAGGCAGGTAAGGGAAAATAGAGGGTGGTAGATGCTTTGCGAGTCTACTGTGACTTAACACTAATTCACGCGCAATTCCTCGTTCTTAGACCGCCCTTCTGTGGAGCATACGGTGAACATCGACGGATTACGACGGACGAATTGACGTATATCACCTGTGCCGGCCCCGCCTCTGGTCTTCTGGACTCTATCTTGACGGGTGACGGAAGAGAGAGAGAGAGAGAATGCAGTGACTAGCACTTGACCCTAATCCACACGCAAGCCACCGTCCCTGCACCATCATGCTCTGGAGAACACGGTGGACCTCATCGGAATCGACGTTTGAACTGTCCTGTGTGTCCGTATGCGTAAGTAAAATACAATCAATATTCCCCACCTTAAACCAAGATTAGTATTTATTAGGTGTGCTTAAGTTGAGGATTGTATTCTTGCGAGATAGTACAGGTTATACATTTTACGTTGAGTACACTCCGCTTCCCCCCCCCCAGAGTGGCATGACACAGTGACCAAGATTCTTCCGCGTCTAAGGTCCTAGTTTCGACAATGGGCGTTAGCGTTGTGTAGGCGGGCATAGCCTCTCGGAATGCGTGAACTTAGGACACACAAGGAAGCAATGGTGGGGGTGGAGGATACGTCGCTGAGTCCTACCTCCTCCATTCCACTCGCTAATCGTCCCAACTTTGCCCTGCCTACCCCAGACTAGGACAAGCCAAGAAGCGCTCGTTGTAATTAAAAACCCTTGCCAAGTGCAGTCATCTCCGGTGGGAAGACACTTGGGTAAAGGATGTACAGATTTGACAAAAAATACGGTAGCAGAATATAAGCCTGACAGAGCACGCCTTTAGCCCACACGTTCAGCCTGCACAACACAAACTCTTGTAGGCATCTGGCAGGAAATTGCATGTTGTTGGGGCTGCCTGTCTGCCAATAACAGGCGGAAGTTCCACATGTGCAATTTTCCCAGGCCCACCTACATTGTACGTCAAGTGTTTCAACATCCTCCAAGAGTCAAGTAACTTTTCACAGTAACGGCATTAATTTCTTCAAACGCTTACAGAAAGCATCCGTAGTCATTAACGCGGAAAAGTAACACACCGGACTTTCGTGATGTTATCTTCTGCCCCAAAGACTTGCTTGGTGGCCTAAAAGCAAGAAATACGCAGATAGTGTTCAGGTAGCACAGCAACCACCCAATCAGCCACAAACTCAGTTGCGTTAGGGTGCAATATCAACGTAAAGGGAAGCACTACAGTGAACCGAAAGACAAGGTTGCTGCACTAAAACATATTATATGGATGCTTAAAGTGAACGATAATCCGCGCAACTTCGTCAGCCGGTGTATATGCTCATGAGACGAACGACCAAAGCACAGCGTCCCCAAATTGTAGGCGAAGGTTTCCGTAAGGCCTGAACGTTTCGAAGACCGTCAGCCATCTTCTCGAACGCCTTGGATTCGGGGTTGCACAAAAACCGGAGGCAACAGCAAGGTGCCACTTAATGAGTGCAAAAAACCGTCTGCTACGGCAAAAAATATCTGAGGTCGTTTATCGAATCTGGTGCAGTTGTAGGCCAAATAACTATGTTAGAGAAAGTGGAAGGAAACACGGGATTCGAACCGCCGAGCACGCAGCAGCAGTTAGGAGGAACGACGTCAGCTCCCTAGTCGAGAAGCGTTTGATGAAACCAGGCCGCACATTCATGTAACTGAAGGCAGTCTCGCGAGAGGAGATAACATGCTGAGCCACAAACAGCTCAAGTCATCGTTTTCCAGTCCTCAGTTAGTTACCAAACGCCATGAACTCCTTGCTCCAAATTCGGTGCTTGGACTTTGCCTAACAAAGTGGAGAGCTTGCAGATGACTACTGTTCCGTAGAGCAGTATTGGTGAGTTAAATGTCCCACGAAACCCTCCGGTGGACGGAACTTCCGAGGGTTAGCAACCCGAATGCGGACAATTTTCGCATAATGTACAACCGTGGTAACTGATACTTTCTGCAGGCATGCAGGTGCATGACAACTGCATACGGGAACACCTGTCCCGTCAGAAAACTATCACACCACGACTCGATGTATTTGTAAAACTTGTGCGGATCTCTACCATTATCTGATTTTGCGTCTGATACTTCGAAACGTCAGACTAATAACGTTCTTGCCCCAGCAATTGCATCTGCGCCTTCGCGATCGCTTCCTGGAACTGGCCTTTTTGCTTCTATCCACCAAAACAATTGAAGACGTCAAGTGTACTTGAGGTAAAATGAACTACCTAACTTTTATGAGGACTTAAATTTTGAGATGGTATAGCTTCCTCGGAAGGTGATTCAGTTGGCATAGCATTCCAAAATAGACGGACGAAGATTATTGTTGATGCGGCCATTTGGTTTGGATAGGTATTTCCCGAAAACATTGCAAAGGCAACGGTATGAAAAGATGCAGTTCTCAATCGAGCTTCAAACCTGGAACATACACGTTGTTGGACCCAAATGAGAGGTAGTGCCAATTTTAAGGCATAGCTGATTGGTTCTTCGCCTTTCCAAAACCTTGAAGTGGCTTGATATCGGCTGCATATTTCTGACGTCAAGATTATCTGTTAGGTATTCATGGTTCTTAACAAACGAAAATTATTAATTCATGCACTGGTTCAAATCATGATAGGATCTGTCTTTCCATTCAGAATCCAGACCAATTATTCCAACATGGGTTGCCATTACTAATAATATTTTTGAATAACTTGAGGCCCGATGGCAACACTACATCGAATAGAGGAAATATATGGATCTAATGAGGCTTAAAGTTATGAAATATATTGCCTCAAGGTTTGAGTAAATGGATTCGACAATGTCAATGAGAAGATTTGTTTGATAAACGATAGAAAACCCCACGTCAACGAATTTAGCAGAACAAGCAAATATCCTAAAGACGAAAATCGATATCATACTTCGGTTGCGTAAATGTCTAACATGATAAAGGCCCCGAGTTTAATAAAAAAATCTTGTCAATTTGTCATGAAAACCTGTTTAACGGTGCGAACAACCCCAATAAATTGTGCTTAAATATCGATAAGTGAGGTAAACGGAGCCTAAATTATTTTTCACAGGTCAAGCTGAGTTGGCCATGAATGTCCTGTCCATCAGCCTTCAGGTGGGTTTCCCGAGAGTTCGTTGTTTCCCACCTTATGTATCCTTGTCCAAACCCAAATCCAAACACCCAGAGTATAGTGGAAAGTTGTTTCTTATACACACCCAACACAGTTAAATACGCTTATATATTTTTCTGAAATCTAAAGTACTTAAAACCTGGATACTATGCCTTTACGAATCTTCACATGAGATTAATGCAACTAGTTCCTGATGGCAGGTGAAAATTGTTACCATCTTTACTCCGTCTTTACCGTCTTTACTCGAATCCAGTAGTTTGTAAAAAGGAGATATTTACAGTAAGTGACCTAACTTATGCAATGTTTGATCAAAATTTGATTGAGAAGTTTAGCACACAAGTGGAATTGTTATTTTTGGTTTTTGAGTGGATTTAAGGCTCCGAGTGCCTTTTGTTAAAGAACGCTGCGTGTTAACTGCAGTTTATTTAAGGAAAACAGACAAGATTTGGGCGAAATCTCGATGTCCTCCTGATTAACAGCCGTATTACACGCTAAAGGACAATCAACAAAATGCATGTCGTACTATTATTGTTTTTTTATTATTTTGTACTTGTTTCATATTTTCCTTCTGTGTTCTCCGTTAAATTAGGTCTTAAGTAATTGACCGGTCGTAAAGTCGTTTTTCCAAATTGATGGTTTTCGATAAAATAATTCATTTCTTTGTCTATAAATGATCCTTTATAAGCCAAAATCAGCCATTTTTTATAACTCGGTCGTTTCGTTGACCCTAATTAACTTGATGGGATTAACGTTGGGGGTTTTATGCGCTCCAATGGTTTACGTGCGAATTTGGCCGTTTCGCGTCTGATATGAGCCACACTGTATAAAACAATAGGTGTAACTACCATTAGTTCAAGTCAAAAGTATGTCGATGACTAATTGAATTGCCACCAAGTGTTTCTGATAGTTGTCATCCAACCCAATTGATCCAGTCATACAGAGCATCTCACGCTATAGCAAAACGGTCGGAGGGCACCGGAAATCGCACGATTGGTAACCGAAAACAAAATATGCTTTAGTAACCAGTCTGCGATGTGTGCAGTTGCTTTTAAACACTCAGGTAAAACCAAATCCAGCGAGACTAGACATCTGTATTCAAAATGTCCAGCGTAAAATGCACCACGACTAACGGAATGGCAACACAACTAAAAAGGTTAACAAGATGGATAATATTTCAAACAGGCCTATAGGTGGTTTTGAGCATCTGGTCAGAGAAAGGAAAGAAACAGGCTGGCTTCCCAGAAGACGCCATAAAATTTACCCTAATTTTTAGATTGCTTTTGCTCAGCCCCTCCAAGTCCTACGTCCCCCCACCTCCTAGAATATTTCTGACTATTTCTGTAACTGCTAGATCTGTATTAGCTGTTTTTCGATGAGTTGTTGCTACCTTGCTCTCATTATATTACGGTAAAATCAATTTCGACGCGGAGTACCTTGCGATGCATAGGACACTGGGTGAGGACCACCTTAGCCAGATACAACTTCAAGTTGTGCTATCTGCAAATTCTACAACGGCCTATTAGGGGAACTTTTTTAAGCACGGTTACATTACTGACAAGACGCGTGCCACAACTGTGGCTACTATGCCACGTATACTTATATATATATATCGGGGAAATAATTTCTGAAATTATTAAGCGCAGGACATGGAGTCAGATGCTTCGGACATGACTTTTTAGGGTCAGACCGGAAATTTCAATGAACGTTTGGGTCGAAGACGATCAACCACTGTGGAATAACCACGTAATGCCCATTCTACAAACAAGTAGTACTACAAGTAGTATGAATCTTATATGGCAAAGACATTATACCGTACTTCCGACATAGGTACCAGCTAAAAGCCCAGACACGTGTTTCGCCGATGTTTCTGCTGCTACGTGACGCATCTATATAACAAAAGAAGATTTGGGTGTCCAGTTATGTCCTTTTAAATCTCATCGGCCGGTCATATTTCAATGTCAAATGTGGATGAATCGGGATTCCAAACAGGAATCCTTGTATATTTGGCGTTGGCTTCACTTTTCGACCAATAATATTTGGTCATATTATCCAGCAGGCCTTTGAACAAAATTCTTTTATTCAGACAACAGACCGGCTTTTGGTACTTGACTGTCGAGTTTCGCGGTATTTATGGGTTAAGTCGCTTCTGAAAATAAAGTGTCGACGCGATCCAATGTGTTTGACAGGCTGAAGATCAACAATGGCGTGGAAATTAAAGACCCCAGCATTCAGCGTCAAAATTTATCAAGTGAGTTGTGATCAGGAGGAATCTAACTGATTTAAAAGTCAGCATGATTAGTAATCCATCTCTATGAGTCAGACTGGTTCTCAACCAGAATCCCCTAGTAGACCGCATTTGCATGGACTACGAAGCATGTTGAAACAGCCTATGACCCAATGGGAAATCGGAAATTTTTATCTTTTTTTTACGTTCAACCTCTCTATCGAACGAAGCTTTTCTTTTCGCCATTTGTTACTTTATTCATGCATCCAGGCATAAGTCTTGGGATCAAGCGACATTGACAATCCCAGGTATCCCCAAGTACTGCCGTTTTAATCCAATGTTATTGTTCGTTATTTGTGTAAATTTTCGTTTGGACATGGGAAAGGGTCACCTGTATTACAGGCAAACTTTCCATGAATTCCAGAGGTGTCATGGTTTGAGGTAGTTTGCTTGGTTGGTATGTGCGGGGTAGGTTAGCGTTGAGGTCACAGTTAAGCTATGCAAAGTTAGCGCAAAGCCTCTGTGTCCGACCGAACTTTCTAAATGACCTCTCTGATCTAGGCAACAATTGTTAATGGGTGATTTTTGCAGGCAGGCACCTACAGACACTCCTCTACAACCATCACCATTACTTGGTAAAGACATAAAACAAGTCTCCACCGCGGCACCTTTGCGCATTTTCGCCAGGCCTGAATAGCGTTCGATTGTCTGATGTGCCCATCTGGAAGATGACTGAGTGTACTGCACTCACACCTGCATGAGACTCGACTGAGGTCTGAGAGCACGGCTCATTCTAAAAACCAGTTGGCGAGTAAGACACACGGAATTAATCGTGGCTTTGTGCTAAATTCCGAGCGGGGTAATGGTCGGCGGTTTAGGTTTAGGATAAAAACGGATGATGTTAGAGTTGGAGTTATGGTAATGATGTGAAGCAGGTTGGATTTTATGGTTGAGGTTAAGACAAGAAGAGTTGCTTTTCCTTGAATGTGACGGAGACCACCTTTCATATGGAAGGGACTATTCTGCATTGTTCAATTTACGAGGAAATTAATGCACGAATTTGGAGTAAATCCTTCCGAACAAACCTATTCAGCCACTGGCCAAAATTTGATATGAATACAAAGGCCACTACGGACTAACTGCGTATTTTTCGAAAACGGTCAACAGGCAGTCTGCAGTATGCACAGATACCAGAGTATTACGTCCTTTAAAAAGCAGAACAGAACACTTTTGCACGTAGGACCTGAGCCGGCTAGCCAATCAGAAATTGATGCTGTTGCAGATATAATGGACATGAAAATTCAGCCGTTCGCTAGAACGAACCACCTTAATGAGGATGAGAGGAAACAGATAACATTCAAAACGACGCAGCCGGCACCTTTCAGAGTTTATGTCCAAGTCCACCAGGGTGATCACAATCGTACGCGCCCGATGGAGTCATTGGGGGTGCGATTGTACGCTGCGAAATTATTTGATATTTCCCGATCTCTGAGTCCTGATAGGAGTTTATTGTATAAGTTGATGTATTGTCAAGTACAGAAAAATGTGGAGTTAACGTTCCTCACGTAAAAGCGACATTCAACCATCTTGCTTGTACTTGGATTTAGTGGTTTGCCCCCTGAAACACTTCAGAGTGGTTGCATCCCACTTTCCAATCTCCCATAGTCTTCAACAGGTCATCATGATGTCTTTTTATTATCCGGCAGTGAATGTACTGTTTTTCGTTTTCACACTCTAACAGTGTAGAATTCTCCAAAAATAATCTTTCACATTTAGCCATCACAATATGCCCTTTTGTATATGCAAAATTTAGGAACTTGAAAGCACCGTCAGCTAAGAATAAAACAGAGAAACGAATGGGCGAAAATTTCCATGCTTCCATGTTGCGCTCATGAATTCGTTCAAGTCAGTAAAATGCACCAATTATTTCTGGTATACCAGTTGTGTAGTACGCTCTTGTTTGTCCAAAAAGTTTCCGTTCGATAAAAATATGATATACATTTTTACTGTCTTAGTGCACGCGAAAGATTAGATAATCTATTTATGCCGTTGAGCATTAAAGACCACAGCGATGGGATCTGGGCAAGAAAAACGTCCTTAGCTCAATTATTCTGTACCAGTTCAACAGTCACTCTTCGAAAAATATTAATAAAGTAGAGTAGACTCGCGAAGTGAAAGACCTTAAAAGGCTTTTGTAATTGCTGCATATAAAAAACTTAAGTATATTAAAGGATGAAATTGACAAAAATTTCATTGTTCAGAGTAGCCCTTGTGCAAAAATAAAAGTTCTTACCCATTTTTCTTGCATCTGCTTAAATAAAGGTGCACATTCTAATGACCGCAAACTTTTTTATTCTGTAAAGAAAACCAACGAATTAATCAAGATAAATTCAGCACTTCTGGAATTCCATCGATACACGAGTAGCAATACTTAGGTACTTCCCGAGTGCATGTGAGCCAAAACATGAGGAAAATTAAATTCTATCAAGAGAAAATTGTCAAATGTTTTTCGTACAACCGAAGCAGTCCATACTACCCATGGCTAAATCCACGAAAGTCATAATTTGGAAGAGATCTGAGCATTTTCGGTTGCTCGGAATAACCAACCCCCCCCCAAATCTGGGATTTCCATCCAGAGCGGGGTCGTACTGCTACGTTTACAGGACCAGCAGTGGGGTGCAACGATGTTCCGGTCTAGGAAGAAACCTGAAATTATTTTTACCACAAGCCACCTGGTAAGGTGCCTGTTTGCATGCCTTATCTATTAATTACTTTAACAGTAAACTGCAATTAGCATTTTCACTTGGCTGTCACATGGCTTCTTTGGTTACAAGCAAACAGATTGAGGGCCAGTTGGTGGAGGCCGAAAATGTACTCAGATCAGAAAAGTAACCCGGAAACTTACCAGAGGCATTTTCGTATCCATGTCCATCTGCAAAAATAAGGGTCCAGGTAGGGGCGGACATAGATGCATGTTAGAACCACTGGTGGGACTAATAACAGTCCGAGTAGTCCTCTGACACTGTCGGCTGGAATGGGCCGGGCGTCGTCGTCGTCGGCTTCGTTGTTGCCCAATACTTGTCTCACCATCGCTGCTATCAGGGCTACTTAAATTACTGCTGTTTGGGATGTTGCTACTGAGGCTTCTATTGCTGCTGCTGCTGCTGTTGGTGCTGCTGCTGCTCAGACCGAAAGATGGAAGTGGAGAGTGTTTGTGCGGGACTGAGGGTAGGTAGTCACAAGGCCAGGGAGACCGAATTCTAGGGGAAACTGGGCTACAATCTGCGCGAGCTCTGCAGTTGTTGTCGACTTCGCGATGGACATAACCAACAGGTAGGAGGGCAGAGGGCTCTGTTGCAGGCTTTTTAGGTCGGCTTTCCCTGCGTTTAGTAGCTCTAACCGTGGGTGGCTGAAGAGAAGAAGGCAGCATTGCCTGCAAACGGTCCTGTCGTATCACATAGTAGCAAGACGGCGGGACTCGAAGTAGAGACCATCCTGTCAGACGGTGGCCGGCAGAGCGGATGGCGGTGGCGACAACAGCGGCTGCGGCAGTGGCTCTAAGCAAGAACTGAGCGTTAGGTAGAAGTTCATATAAGTAAGGGGAGGGCGCACGAGTACGCCCTCTCACACACAAAATCTTTTCTCCTCCTCCTCCTTCTTCCTATCCTTTCTCCTCTTCAGAAAGGTTGTAGCGGTAGTCGTTGTCCTCCGCGTGATGTGGTCACGCGTGGATGGGATCGCCACAGCACTCACGCACAATCTGAAGGGCGTTGAGGCAAAACACGACACACGCGTGCAATCACAATTGTTAATTCTCTTCCTCTCTCTCTGGCTCTCGCTCCCCCTATCTCTCTTTACGCTATGCTCACATTGTCGTCAACGCCCGCTTTACTCACGCGCGCAATCTACGCCTGCCTTCGGGAGACCACACTTAGGCTGCTACGCGCGTATTGGTTGGCATGAGCATTTCGCACGCCCATTGGTTCTTGCAGTTGGGCGTACTCAGGCACGCGCGCACGCGCCCATACGTCACACGATGTGGTATAAAACGTTTGCGAACGCCTACTCTCAAATCCCCCTGCATGCACACTCGACAATGCACACCGCAGCTACGGTGAGCCAGATGAGCAGGGCTCTGGCCACGGAATGGCAGCGAGCATGACAATATTTTTTTCCCGTTAGCACACCGGAAATCCCGCGTCACCAGGCCAAAACTCTGCCTAGTTAAAGGGCAAAATAAGATATCCTAACACTGTGGGAGCCCTAACCCAGAGTTACTTCTTCTTCTTCTTCATTATCATTATGATCTTCTTCTTATTCTTCTGCATCGGGGAAATTGGTCAGCTTTATGAGGGACTTGCTGTAATTACATAGGTAAAGAGACCAAATTGTTAAACTTGTGTCCTGAGTTCGCTGTACGACCCATTTTTTCAAAGTCGCTTGGAGGGCAATACATCTGAAAATTCGCCCAAGAGTGCTAGTACCAAAGCCTGGTTTCCTGAAAAAAACTAATCACACCTTAGCCAAGGTAGTCCTTGATTGCCTGTTTAAAACACATGAAACGTCAGCCGAGTTCCGTTATATTTGCAGAATGTTAAATGAATATATGTGTTAGAGTCGTGTGTACTTTGTGCCCCCTAAACGGGCCACGTGGTAGATGCGTTGGACCAACACGGTGGCCACATCAGGGCACGGCATGCGTTATTCAGGTTGCGCTCCCATAACAAATGCCGAACATGGAGGTGTGGTGGCACGCCTAGGGGCAGCTAGGGACTTAAGGGACCCAGCCGCGCCAGCCACCTGCGTCCTCTCCCGCCTCCGGTCTTCGACTCTGTCTTGACACCGGGCTGAGGTGGGGAGGAGGAGAGTGCAGTGCAGCGCAAGTCTACTATCACTTTAAACTAAATCACGCGCAAGTCATCGTCCCTGCTCAACTTTCCCATGAGCATACGGTGGACATCGTCGGACTACGACGGTCGAACATGGATTTCACCAAAGTGAAGGACGCAATGTGATATAACGTTTTGTCCCTTTGCTCCAGCCCAGAATCGAATTCGGCGTCCAAGTTCCGGCCTTTAAACAACCTTGATCGATGGAAGCCAGTCCAGCATAAATGAAAGATTATTTCGAATCACCGACAAGAAAGCCTAATTGCGCTTCGGCTGATGAGGTGTTACTCGTCTGGAAGAAATTCTCATGGGTTCTTCCTGATTTTGGTTGCGGAACTGGTCGTCTGATGATGAAAGATTTTGCAGTTTCTTTTTCAAATGGATATCATCCGTCAACATATTATTTTATGTTCTTGTTTTTACAAAATCCTAAAATAAGTAAGTCAAAATGTTTGGTAGATTACATCGATACTTTTTCCCTGTTCTCCCTGGACAGGCTACCTCAAACGGCAGGAGTGCGGTAGATACAGTGCAAGTCGGCCTTACTATGAGCCACTGCACTCGCAAGTCACCCAGCGCTACCACTCCGTAGGGCATACGGTAAATGTCGTCGCTTCTGGCCTTTAAGCCGCCATCATTTCGAAAAACATCTCAAGCATCGAAAGTGCAGAACCCGAAAATAGCAGCTGCCAAACAGACCCCATTTTGAGATCTCTTTTCCAGTGCAACTACCGACTAAAGGCCCTGCTTTATACAAACTGTCCTCCGTTTACGAATTTGCAACTAAATACCTTTTAGACATATGATCAAAAAGGACCGCAAGTCTACTTTTTGTTTGCTGGGCGCCAGTAAGTTTGAGGTGAAGGAAAAATAGTGTACTGAATTACTATCGTGATTACTTTCACGGTACGAACAGTCGGTCGGAACGTAAATCGTCCATAACTTGAGGCGTATCTGCCCAAATGGGGTTTTCAATCGAACGTGACTTCGAGGCATAAGAAGAGCAGCCGTTGCCTGTCTTGAGATGAGCTGAGTACAAGTATTTTTATAGTCATTCTGCGTTTTATGAAGACCGAACTTAAGTTTTGTTAATTAGTTTCAAAAATTACAGTTATAAAATGGCCTTTTTAACAAATTTGAAATAAGCAGTTGGGAGGGGGGGAATATATTGGTGGAATCTTTATCAAATATGGTGGATGATATAAGTCATGAGGTGTGCACAAATTCACAAAAAATCCAATTAGTCAGAAACCGGATAAAATGGCTTGATCAAGACGCCTAATCACAAACGAGTGAACTTCAGATGAATAAAAAAGAAACAGGTCTAAGGTCACGGTAGTTACTGCAATTTGCAGACACAGACACACCATGTATTTCTCTGCGAAAATATAGAGGGAGTAAACCAAGATATGCATATCAACGTTAACAATGCTCGCGGGGACTAAATGACCTCCAAGGGTAAGTGCAATAGGCGGACTCACAACCAGTCGACCGCATAATAATTGGCCATGCGGTTAGAGATGCGTCTCACTGTGGCGAAAGATGATTTTTGTCCGTTAAAGGTAAAGTGCAGGCGTAGAGCTCTCGATGGATTTTTCGAGGTATAAAATTGGAATACAATCATTAGGTGCAATCATCTGCGTAGGCTTTTCTCTGCACAATGATCCTTTTACTTCGTTTTTTTCTGTCCAGCAACCGTGTAGTTGC
Source organism: Schistocephalus solidus (assembly GCA_017591395.1). Taxonomy (NCBI): domain Eukaryota; kingdom Metazoa; phylum Platyhelminthes; class Cestoda; order Diphyllobothriidea; family Diphyllobothriidae; genus Schistocephalus; species Schistocephalus solidus. The sequence continues at coordinate 39,006 of WEDG01001533.1, forward strand.
CTATTCACTCAGGCCACCTCGGCATGTCAGTAAACAATTTGCGCTATTCAACGTTTTCAATCAATTGTCTAACAAGACGAATTTAATATCTTGAGGTCATCAAGACGTGGTAGTAAGACGGTTCTTTACACTTTCAATGATTTTCCGACAGTCATTTTTTTACACAGATGGCGAGGAGTATGCATTTTTGTGTCCATTTGTAATGTTCTTTGGTAGAATATCTTGCAGAAGAAAATACAAACATTCTTCATACTTTGGAGATAATCCCTTCTTGATTGCTTATGGAGTATTGTAATGTGTCTGCTAATGATGAGTATGGAAAAACAAGGGAGTGTCCAATATCGCCCTTCTTGATTTCGGGGCATCCTATTTCACAGGTTAGCGACATTGAATTGTTGACTGAAATAGAACATCCACCGCCTGTAAAATTTCATTTCGCCTAATTCGCATGAAAAATCCAGCTCTAGCGTTAGTAAAGCTTGTTTTTCATAAACCTTTTATATAGTTGCTCCATGCTAAATAAACAGACTGACATTCAGATATGAGCTAAGACGTTCATTGGTTTAAAAACCTCCATAAATATGAAGCTAACTTTGAATCCGCCAATAATGGTGAAATGTGAGTTGGTACTTAGAAAACATATTCACATTAGAAAAATATTTTTGTGCAAAACGCGGTAAGCCAATGAGTAGAATGCACGAATTTCAAGTCAGTCGGCACGTCCCATCTTTAGGGTCAACTACTGCACGGGTAGCCACTTAATCTGATACTCTCGGATGTTAATATAACCGGTGAGAAATAGAACAATGGCTGACAGCTAACAATGGGATTTCGTCGGCTGAGAATTGTTAAAATTATTTATTTGGCGCATTGTTGTCATCCTTTAAGCAAAATATGCATCAGATACTAATAAGAGGATCGTGAATCCATCCGCTTAGAAAGGTGGGCTTGATAATTTCTAGTTCGAACGGCTATCCAACTTTGACGACATAGGCAAGTGCAATCATATGAGAAATCCAAACCGCACAGCCCACTTTGGCGAGTCTCTGTACCCAGGTGTCTTCTATCAAAACCTGATGGAAGTTGTGGAAAAAAGAAACTACGTAGAATTTGATTGATCAGAATGATCTATTGATGGATTAATAAGCGCAAATAACTTGCGGCTCCACATTCTGTGCTGACACGAGGCGAGTGTGATAGGTCAAAAGTTCCAGTGATGGTTTGTTGCCGAGTCAGAATCACTCCAACAAACGAACGGTGATAAAATGTCTTACTACGACTCTGGACACAGACTTAACGATCGTATCCTGTCTGACCAACAGCACAACAGGTGATCGGCTAATCGAAGTAGGCACACGAGGCCACTGCATCCGATGAATACTGCATTACGTCCTGTTACCCCATCAGTTTGTCGTCATGGTGGTTTGAGCGAGATCCGACACGTCAGGCCAGTAAACTTCTGTGCTCTAACGATGAACATATATTTCTTTCGTTCTAACCCTAGCCTACCCTCAAATCATAAACCTATATTAATACCTTCCAACCATAACTTTACTAATGGAATTTGTTACTCCTCATGCCAACCATAAATCTCGCTAAACGAATTTAGGAGCAAGGCCATCTGTACGCGGCAAACCCGATTCCCGTTTCATAACCCTAACCCAAACTCTAAAACACCTTGTAATGAACACAGGGCCGTCTATCTTATGCAGTAATCGACGTCATCTTTGACCTGAACAAGTCCGGGATTACGGTAAAAATAATGCCAATTCACCGGAGCTCCATCTACCGAGCATGAAGCTTATCAGCCGCCTTATCCTCCACCTGACAAGCCATAAACACAAGCCGGAGGTTACCATCGACACCAGGTGGTTATGAAGGTTGAATGAATCGCCAGCAGAAAATATCTGAGTCATTTACCGAATCTGGCGCGCTGAATAAAGCGCAACACGTTCAAGCAACTGGGGACATTAGTCCGACGAATCTGCTGACAAGATGGGCAACATCGCTAGGACTTGAATATATCAAGTTCCACGAACTCAAAAGCCTCCTTAGGAGGTGAAATCCCATGAGCAGCGACCCTGCCTGATCGGTGATCGTTCTGGAGGCCCTTACTAAATTCCCAAGTGCAATGGCTGATTAATGATCACTTAATGACGACCGTAATTATTGAAATTGCGGACGGTACAGGCTCGAGGATATTCGCGCCATAACCGCATAAACTGGGGTGGTCGCAAGGGCTGCCACTATAGTTCACTCCTGTCACGGCAAACCGCCATCCTATAAATACTGCAATATAACCACCACCTGCACTGCCTTCTGACGGCCTTGTATTCCAGCATCAGCCATGTTCTTGTTCCAGTAATGGCATCTTATTTTTTCGTCTTTCGACAAAAAAACAATTTACATGGGCATGCGAAGTGCTTGAGAGGTGGACTGGGCGAATAGCAGGCTCCTGAACACCTGCACGCGATGAATATTAATGGCAGCAAAGACAAGTGGAGACGGAAGCTATTTCTGGCCTAATGAAAGTCTTGACCAGTCGATTTCCGGACGAGGTCCACCGTATGCTCCATACCAGGTGGTGCAGGGACGCACTTTATGCGTAATTAGCTTGTGGCGAGGTAGCCTGCGCTGCAGAAGCACAAGACTTTCCTCCTCTAACGGGCCTGGTGTCAAGACACAGAGTCAGCAAAGACGGAGATGGCGAGGGCGGTGGTAGCTAAGCCGGAGCTGCCCTTGCGCCACCTACACCGCCCGACCCAAGGAATGCTAAAGGCCACATTTAGAAGGAGCTTTACCGCGTTCTACCGTCCACCAGCCGCCAATAAGCAAACAAAACACACAATTGGGCTGACCAGGCGTCCGAGCAACCCGCCGCTAAACCGCCACGGCTTTTAGCGCACCGTGATAATTTCGTCAGATTTGCTTTGCTTATGAAAATGCGCGAGCCGTCGACCTCACTTCTTATCCGCCCCATCCGTATCCGGCGAGCCGTTCCGTCACACATCATAATTCTAGTCACAACCCGCGCCGAGATAGAGGCCTGAAACCCGCGACCTCTTGATCGCCTTCGCTTGGAGGGTTGTGTTCTGATCACCTGGTTTCGCCAGTTCACCTGGATTTTGATACGACTGGCTGATGGATGGCCACGAGCTGAAATGTATTCCAGTCTTCGTCTGCCGCACCTTCCTCTGCCTTCAATGCTACTATCTGTTGCCAGCTCGAGAGGAGCTCAAGGCAGGAAACGCGGTTTGTGCCCCAGCTATCAGGGTACCGTCAACGAATCCAAGAGTTTCTTTAATGCTTTTTCATCGTGGGGTTTCACCCCTGGTAGCGCGCGCGGGTCGTATTGCCTTTTCTCCTTCCGTCAACGATGATCGCTTTTAGCTGCCTTATGAAAGTAAGCTTAACTCCTGCTATCGCCGATGACCATTTTGGCTCACCGATTGCTCCACACTGCCATGAATTATCTACTACATGCCGCAGAGAAGCGCAATTAATATAATACGGTGCCCTGATAGCTCGGTAAAGTTTAATGCATTCTCTTCTAAAGAGGCCGCGGCTCTAGCGAACAACAACAGGCTTCATCTGCGTCTTTATGCGGTGTTTACTAGCAAATGTTGCCACCGCTTTTCTTCTCTGCATTATTATTTTAGCACAGACTTCAACAGCTGCGCTTTCTATCAGTAGTACCGTGCTAGGTCTCTCCCTCTTCCTCCACACAGCGGTGATTCCATTCTGACCTCTGCTGTCTTGCATGAAAGGCTCAATGTCCCCGTACAACGAAGCACAGCCTACATTTAACCGATAGGCAGTCAAGAGGACCAATGAGATGCAGCAAATTTAAAAAAGGATAAAAATCTAGCCTACCAACACTGGACATGGTTTGGATTGCTGATGCGGTGTTTTTGGTTTAAAAATGCCGTTCAATTCTCTTCATACTATATAATGAAGGATCCTTTAACATGCAAAATAGTAACTGGGCTCTCTTATTATATACACGGAACAAAATCTGATTCGCTAGCTTTCACGGTAAATGATCCAAGTTTCGCCTCCAGTTTCTTCACTTTCACTTTTAATTTCCTGAGACATTTATTCGTAACATTGGAGATCAGTTTATTCCTGGGTCTCAGAGTGGAATTTTGATATACTTCATGTGGTCCGAAGTCAATCATCACTGCGGAATAACCGCGCTAATATTCACAATCTGCCAAAGGCAGTCAGTAGTATAACGGCAATTATTCATCATATTAATAATTGCGCCAAAGCCCAGATGGTGCGTCGCCCGCGAACCCATCAAACTTCGGTCTGCTCGCAGACTCCTGAATAAACTGGATCTGCTCCATGTTACAAATAAATATTGGAGGAAAGTAAAAAGTTGGAATTTGAAACTAGAGTATCTAATTGGTAATGCCGTGAATTCACTGATGAGCCGGAACTGTAGAGGCAGGAATATCGGTTGACCATGCACCGGGCGTAGCTAGTACCTTTGGTTAGTATAGTGAAAATGTCACAATACAGGAGAATATTTGAAATTTATGGAGCAGGAGGTTTCCCTGAAATAGCAAGACCTGATTTCATCATCTAATAATGCGGATAGGGTTAATTAAAATTATGTAAAAATGCTTTGCAGTATATGAAGAATTCAATACCGCTTCATCAAACTGTTCCTTATCACCTTCCCCATGCACGTTCCTATAACCCACAAATTGGAGGTCACTATCGATTTCACAAGTTTAAACTCTACCATGCCCCGCTTCATAACTGTAATTCGGCCTGAAGAGAAGTTATCGAAAGCAGCGCGTATGCTCGCCAAGTTGTCTTTTTGAATTAGAAAACAAACTAGCATTGCTTGCGTTTCCATTGATTTCAGGATTAGATATGCCATTTACGACAAGAGAAAATTCGTTTCGCTGTTTAATTAACCCAGCTGCATGTGAATGCAACCTACTCAGCTTTAACGAGGCGCTAACCGATGAAACAGACTTGGACACGGCAAGCAGCTGGAGCAAAGTCGCTTTCGGCAGAGGAAGAGATAGGGAAACAAGTTCGATGCAAGCGGGCTTTAGTTCTGCGCTAAGGGCCGCCATAAGTAACCGTGTGCTGTGTCAGCCAGAAAACTCTATACCAGCCCCATACAGACAGCAGCTTCGCGCACCGGGTGACAAGCAAAGGTACAATGAACGGTGAAGACCTTCAAACGAAACCCGGGCGCACTCGCCGATATACGGAAATGCGAGTTTGCAGGAAACATTTCAGAAGAAGTAGAGGAAGTATCACGAACATGGCGCTTATTTGGCCTCTGCCGTTTCGGATTTCCTTGAACCTTTCGTTCTCATGGTGGCTACAGAAACGGGTACCTGGGATATGAGCGTAGTAAAGCGATAGGCGCGCTTGCCAGGCAACCACGGGTCTACTATCGCTGGCAGCCCCGTGGTTCCATCGCTGGGGTCGAAGTTGATGTGCGATTACGCCGTTTTTGTTGGTAAATTGAGCGCCGTTAATGGCTATGGTTTAATCAATGGTGTTTATTCCTGGCGGACAATCACTTCAAATGCGGCTCGCCGTCACCGGACTGCCGATCATCAGCGCATCCCCACGAGGCTAGCCTGAGGCGGTAAACGCAACGAGCCGCGAGTCGCATTGCGCAGATTTATCGACCAGGCCAGGAGTAGAACCGTGCCTCAAGAAGTTTATGGTTGATCACTTTGACAACCATTTTGTTTTCACTCATGATGCCAACGCATGCGAAATGCCAAAAAGTGAAGAATTAAATGATCGCGCCAGCAAAGAGATTCCACATGCCAAACTGAACATGAAAGAGTCTACCTACGGAACCCCTTAAGAACTGTGCGGAACGGTGAAACCCATATGGAGATCTTTATCGCTCTGCCGCGTACCCATTAAATGATCCGAAAGACAACTTGGCGAGCATAATGCTACGCTTTCGATAACTTCTTCAGCCGCGCGCTGAAGAGGAGAAACGCCGGAACGTATAGGAAAATGCCGATGAAATCGATAATGTTCGTCAATTGTGTGGCTATCTGAGGAACGCGCATAGAAGGGTGATAAGTTGAGACAAATTGATGGCGGCAGTAAGTGTTTTGCAGGAGCCGTTCTAGGAGAAGGGGAGGCCAGAGATGGTGCATACATGCGCTGGCTGGCCATTAGCTTTCTGCATGGAAAGCCTCTTTGAAATTATGCCCTTTAAAGCTAATAAGACCGGTTTAACCTAAATGCGCCGCTTCCCGCCGCCAGCAGACGCCGACCGCGGTTTTGTGCGCCTATGGACCTTATAACCATAATGGAAAGCTTCGCTGGGGTCCACTACGCCCCGGTGTACATGCAAAGGATGGCGCTTTTATGCCTGACTTCCCTTTGCTCAGCCATGCTGGATGTGTTCTTTACCTTTGATGCCGACTCAAAAGTGACTATTACGTAACCTGCTCCAGAGCGCAAATGGCGTTCTACGAGGTCTGAGTCGGTTAACCTATCCTGCCTTCGCCCAGTAAAAAGAGGGTTGGTTGAGAACACCATCTGTGCTCGCCGCTGAAACGTTTTAGGTAACGGGTCTTGTTAAGGTCTTTCAGTAGAGCACTGAAATGAATCCCCTTTGAAAGAGCATATTGAGGAATGGTGAGTTTTTCCGCCATCTTCGGCAGGTTTCACTAATCTAGCGACAAGATGCTTTGTAATAAACCGATCTGGGCGTATCCATTCTCTCGAAGTAGGTTCTGATCTTCCCAAGCCTCCTCGATACTATCTGCCGCCGCAAATTCCAAGCAAACACTATCTGGCGGTTGTGCCCTGTGAACTCGGTGACAAGAGTACTCACAAGCAGCGGATGGCGACGTGCAGCATATGTTGATATTTCTCGAGGAACCGACGACAAAGAAGACCGGAATGGCCATTTTACGGCTTATTAGCAGTCATCAGCCAGTCATACCCAATCCCAAGTGTGGAAATCACCTGGGATTCAAACCCTTCGATCTCTTTGGTGCATTTGAGCTCGAACGCTCTACTCATTGGCAGCCACGGGCTCGTTGCCTTGTCGGCCAGGACGCGGTGGAATATGACGATAGGCGTGGCCCGATTCTCGCTGAAGTGAACATTTATCCGCCGCGCCCTGAACCTGTATTGCGAGTATCATTGCGGCACGCGAAGCACGTAAGTATGCTGCCGATAAATGCAAACCAAAAAGATTAAGGAGACCGGATCGGCTATTTCTTATTAAATTTGCATGTGTCAACAGCCAGTCATACCCAATCCCGCGAACACCGATTCAACTCCTCGACGCCGGGTGATTTTGAGTCGAACGCTTTACCATTGAGCCACGGGCTCCCTTTCGCTGTCGGTTGCGACCGGGAATATGATGATAGTGTGTGGCTCACCGATCAGCTTAAGGAACATTTATAGTTCCGTTGGCCCTGGAACTCAGACTTGAGTACTCACAGGCAGTCGGATGGCGACGTGTAGCATATGTTGATAATGAGGAACCGACAAAAAGACAAAGAAGACCGGAATGGCCATTTACGGCTTATTAGCAGTCATCAGCCAGTCATACCCAATCCCAAGTGTGGAACACCTGGGATTCGAACCCTTGACCTTTGGTATTTGAGTCGAACGCTCTACCATTGTGCCACGGGCTCCTTGCTTTGTCGGTTGCGATCGGGATAATGATGATAGTGTGTGGCTCACCGATCTGCTTAAGGAACATTTATGTTCCTCTTTGCCCTGGAACTCAGATTAGAGTACTCACAGGCAGTCGAATAGCGACGTAGCAGCATATGTTGATAATGTGGAACCGACAGCATATGGAGACCGGAATGGCCATTTCTGCCTATTAGCCGTCATCAGCCGAATATACCTAATCCCAAGTGTGGAACACCTGGGATTTGGAACCTCGACCGGTATTTGAGTCGAACGCTCACCATTGAGCCACGGGCCTG
>WEDG01001534.1:0-17913 GCA_017591395.1 Schistocephalus solidus
GTGAGCGACCGTACACGGATCTTTGCTTACTGTCGAGGCAGAGTCGGGTTTCCTAACAAAAGACGGGGAGCTGCGTACAGACTGCAATTGTGTTAGCCCTTCCCTGATCTGATTGCTATCATCGCCTTACCAGGCGGCAGTTTTTCTCCTGAATAACATGAAAATAGGAAAAACACTTATAATGATATATACTCAGGAGTTTTCACTTGCCAGCCTCTACCCACTGAATATCAATGCTGCGTATGCCTGTGAAACCGGTATTAAATACGGCCTTCATTGTTGTTGGCTATTATAAAGGCGGATGCTAATGATATTTTCCGTCCCTTCTGTGTAAGATATTTAATCAAGCTCTGGAAAGTGAAACCTTTCCCAGTGTGTGGAAGGAATCGCACATTCCACCTATCCCCAAACACGGCCAATCTACGTCATTTGACGATTTTCGGCCAATCAACAGAATGTCCAGAGCTTCAAAAATCCTGGAGACCTTGTTCAAAGATAAGATGATGGATCACTTAACCGAGAGTTAACCTACTGAGTGCAGCCCAGCATGGGTTTCCTCAAACCAAGGTTTTGTGATATCTGTCAACTCTCTTTCTTTATCACGTTCTACAATCTAGAGATAATGGCTTTTGCACTTTACATATTCTATTTCGATTTCACTAAGGCCTTAGATCAGTTTTGACCATGCCCTTCTTCTCATGAAACTCTTCTCTTTCGGTATATGTGGTAAACTTCTGAGCTTGATATCTTCTATACCTGAGCTCTCGCACACAACATTTTAAGATCTACAATGTTATCTCAAACCCCGCACGTGAGAGGAGTGGAGTTATTCAGGGTAGTGTGCTTGGCCCGCTTATATTTTTGTCTTTTGTCAATGATGTACCAGGTTTTATTTCGGAATGGTGACAGTTCTAAAGTCGATTTTGACAAGGTCCGTCATATGCTCCCCACAAGGACGGTGACTTGCGCGTGAATTAGTTTTATGTGATAGTAGCCTTGCGCTGCAGCTACCGCACTCTCTCATCCTCCCCCACCTGAGCCCGGTGTCACGACAGAGTCAAGAAGACCGGAAATGGGAGAGGGCGCAGGTGGCTGGCGCGGCCGGAGCCGCCCTAGGCGTACCACCACACCTGGCTTGGATCATACGGATTAGGAGTGCCATATAGGTCACATTAAGAAGGATATATTGCAGCCTGACACTCAGTCCGCCAGTCAGCTACTCCACACAAAACACACATTGGCTGACTACGCGATCTGAGTGTTTCCGTCAGTTGGCAACCTTCCAAGCCACGGCTTGGTAGGCAATTTATGTTTGCCGACGATTTAAAAGTTGTCTATCGATAAAAGCTGGCAGATCGCCACACTATGCTTGATCTATTAAAAATGATATTGAGGCCTTTGCCCAGTGGTGCTGCACATGGCGCCTTTCCCTTTATTGGCACAAATGATCCGTTATGGTTGTTGGCGATGACCATCAGGCTCAACTAATAATAGATGGCCACGATCCAAACTAGCCTAGCGTTGTTAAGGATCTGGGCATTTCATATTCAACGGTCTCAATCTTTCAGAGCATTGCGCCCTGATTGTCTCCAAAGCAAACAGAACTACCAGGTTAATCCTCTGAAATTTTAAAACTATTGATATTAGACTCCACCTATATAAAATGTACGTTAGGCCTAGCCTGGAATATTGTTCGTTTCTATTAAGCATTCTGCACGCTAGTGAACAGAAGAAAATAGAATCGGTTCAAAACTTCTTTACAAAAAGAATTTTATCGTTGGAGCACCGTAATCTGTCGTATCAAGAACGCTGTGGGCTTATAAACATTGATACGCACGGTGTGAACGATTACAGAAGGGAAACTTTTTACTGTTTACAATTTTGAATAGTCGTACATTTAATCCACTTACCACTGTGAGGCAGATTGACCACCCTCGGCGCAGCAGTCATCGCAATGTCTTTTTATTTCTTCCAGTAGCTCGCAAAGTTAAGTATCGTGGATTTTTTTCGGTAAACGCCATAGCTATGTGGAAAAAACTACCCCATAATGTAAAAACCCGAAAATCTATTCTTTTTTCAAGAGAACTCTTACTAGATTTTTGCATTCAGAATAGTTTCCAAGAATTCTGGGCGCCAAAACTGTGGAATCTTTTTTCCAGTTCGATGGAGTGCGTGGCATCTGAACCCGATCCCAAGTCTTACTTTGAGGGATATGGCAGCGTCTCTGCAGTCTGCACCCGTTGAATTCTTCGGCAGACAGTGAGCAACCGTACACGGGTGCACTCTTGCCTGGGGCACAATCCCGGTTACCTAACAGAGGCAGAGAAACTGCAAACAAACTGCACTTGTGTTAGCCCTTTCCCTGATCTGAACTGCTGTCATCCTTACAGCCAGCAATTTTTCTCCCGAATAACATCAAGATAGGAAAAAACACTTTAATAGTTATATACACATATATTCAGAAGTTTTTTTTCACTGCCAGCCTGATCCCCACTGAATATTTCGTCTGATAATGCCTGAAAACCGGCATTAAATACAATTATTATTATAACTGTTGGCGGATCCGTCTGTATTGCCTAGACCAAGTATTTCAAAATTAATAAAAAATATAAGATAATTCAAAATTATCAAATTTGTACGATGCCATCCTTATTTGTGATTGATAAAATTCGCTTTTAAAAACAACGTAAAAATTTCTTTTTGGCATTCAATACTTGTTAGTTTATATAAAACTTTTAGCGAATTTGGCTCAATAATCCAGCAGGGATTAGTATATCATAAAACTAGATGAGACAATAATCAATATCGTATTATCCAATAAAATAAGATGAATGTTTGATAGCATGTGAAGTTTTTTTTACCGTTGAACGTTTAGTGCCCCTAAGCCATGTCCAAACTCTAGAGATCCGTCCAAATCTGATTCATCGCCCGAACTACACACTTGAACGATGCGCTCACATCTGATTAGATGTGATAGATACTCGAATCGGCCACAGCTGATTCTAGCACTGTATGAATAAACATTCTCCGAACCTCCTTAACTGACAGATTATTCTTGACCCTATTCTTACCATGAATGATTACTCACTTTACTGTATCGTTTTTTGTAATTCTGATATAACTATACATTCGAAGACAGGTTATTTTCTTAAAAACGCCTCATTTCGCACCCTACTCTCTAAGCAACCCACCAAAACAAAGCATTTTTTTACAGAAAGGAGGAAGCGTTTGTTTTTTTTTATGTGTTCTAAGAGGATAAATGTCACCCAAGAGGTGCATTATCAACAGGCCTGCTTATTAAGTTACTTATCGATGTTGTAAAACCGAAAGCCACGATTCGACTTAGCTTTTCTTAACCTCGACACTTCCCTTCGTAATGAGCAGCAGTCAGTGGTTGTGATCTACTTTGAACTGAGCAAAGCCTTTGACAAGATACCACACAGACGTCTTCTGGTAAAACTGGAAGCCCTCGGCATGCGGCCTCCTCTCCTTGAATTCATTGGTTCCCTACTTGTCTAACCGCAGCTAGAAGGTCTTAGTAGGTAAAATCTATTCGACGCCTCAGCCGATCACGAGTGGCGTTTTTCAAGGCACAGTTCTAGGTCCCCTTCTCTTCATTCTGTACATAAACGAAATTTCAACTTAACTCACAAATTCACAAAATTTCGTTTACGCTGACGATCTCAAGTGCATTTATTCATTTTCTAAAGACACTGCCAATAGTTCCGTTGATAAAATTAACACTGATCTACTTATGCTCTCACGTTGTAGCTCTAGTTGGTAGATGGATTTTTCTCCATCCAAGAGTATTTTTAAGTGTTTTGGCCCCGCTAAGCTTCCTGGACCCTTAGTATTTCAAAAAGCACACTTTAAGAACCATCAACCATAAAAGACTTAGGTCTAAGTTACACGAATAAGCTAGCATTATCACTTCATGCAGATCGAAGTTCTGCAAAGGCTGCACAGATATGTGGTTTAATTTCACTTAATTTCTTCCTTCCGGAAATAAAGTTAAACCTATATCGCATGTTTGTTCTTCCATTCTAGAATACTGCTGTCCCCTCTTTGGGCTGATGAACACCTCTGACCACAGTAAGATTGAAAAAAATCAGATAGTTTTTACTCGAAGACTGTTTTCTCTTCCTGGATCCAGTATCTCTTATACGGATAGATGCCAGTTAGCAAACATTAACTTTCTGTGGGTTAGAAGACTCGAAGCCGGTCTCAGCTTCCTGTTTCGCGTTAAATCTAGTCCAAATCTCCCACGAATTAACGCTCTCACTCCGGTAGATCGACCCTATGCCACTCGTAATTCATCCATGATCATTTAAACACCCCTTAGCTCCAAAACTAACAGTTCTCAGTTTTTTGCCTCCAAAGTCATCTGCCTTACGAAGCCAGACTGGCTGAACTTGATTTGTTTCCTCTAAATTACAGGCAACTACGCGGTGACCTCATCCAAACCTACCGGATTGTCAGAGGCCGCGATTGTGCCCTAGAATTTGCTGACTTCTTCGAATTGGCTGGGACGGAACATCTGCGGGGTCATCCCTTTTAAACTGCAGAGAGAAGTTTGTCACACGGAAGTCCGTCGGAACGCCTTTTTCGCAGAGGGCCGTTGGAGCATGGAACGGACTCCCTGACGAGGCGGTCCTTTCAGAAACTTTGACACATTTAAATTCAAACTAGATACTCATTTTTCTGAGAAATTATTGTCAATATAATGAAGATTGCGTAAACAGTGGCAGGTTGCGCCTGGCCTACACATATCGATGACCCTACATTTTCATTTGTCAGATATATCACTGTAAACGTTTGTACTATTGACATTTTTGCATGTGAATAGGGAGCTCAAGGGCGAAAGCCTAATTCCCTCAATAAAGTGACTTAAAGTGACTTATATGGAATAATCTTCAACTGGAAATTAGGTTGTCGTCAACATTAGCTATTTTCCAAACCAAATAACGCAAACATTTAACTTCGGAAGATATAAAGTCCTTATTGGCTGTTTCCTTCCAAAATTCGCAACTTTTGGATTTTGAAAAGGGTCCTCCTGGTATTTGAGACAGCTCCCTTGACATTATATTGGTCTCTAAAAATATTTCCATCATCCTCCACAGAGTCAATCTTTGCATTCACTTTTTCGTCCCCTCCTTTTAAACTAGCATTGCCAACTCTTGACAACCTTGATACTTTCCTCCGAATTTGCAACCCTGACGATATTTTCCAGGTTCAGTTGATGATCGAGGCGGGTTCTGATGGATTCGCATCTTTGGTGGTGGACTATGCAGTCGCATCTCGATGATGATCTCGTGAACTCTACTTCCCCCACTTCGTTTCGATCCTGTTGTCCACGATGAGTTCCTCCTCCCTCACCTTCACTGGTGTTTATAAACAGATGCTCTGACTGCTATATTATCTCTCACCCGACAAGGAGCGTTCCGAACCCTCATACGTTGTCAGCAATATCACAATACTATCCGATTGCATTTAAATATTAATTTTTAGTGAAGCAGTTTTTTCTCCTAGTTTTTTTGAAATTGGCGGCTCGCCAAACTCCGACTCCGATTTAACCATAGGAGTTTTTTACTGCTTCTTTTCCAGTTCACCGTATATGCCAAAGATAATTGACTTTTGTTTTAAAAATTGCAAATCGTTCTGAATCCAATATGCTTACCATACTGCTCATTTCTGCTGTTCATATGGATATTCACATAGTGCAGCAATTATCCAATTTGTATTTATTTAAACCACGATACTAAGTTTGTAATGACAAGGCCCACTGGGCTTTAAATATATAATTTATTATTATTATTATTATTATTATTATTATTATTATTATTATTATTATTATTATTATTATTATTATTATTATTATTATTATTATTATATTATTATAGTAAGCTGTTAGTTTTCTTTCCGGATGTTTCTCTTCAGCCTATCATACATATTTGCTCTGCAAAACATTTGTTAATCGAATTAAAAGACAATAAAGTCTCTTTACCCTATAGTGATATGGCAAGTGAGATGTGCACCAACTTCCAATCAACAGGAAGTATTCCAGCGTCAACGGAACTTCGAAAAGAACATTGACAGGGGCACAGAAGTTTCAATGCTGAGTTCTTGGAATCTCATCCATTCCTGGGGGTTGCGACTTTTTTAGTTCTTTCCTTTCCGTCGGCTCAGAACTGTTGAAAACAGGCTATGGATAATGCTTGGAGTTGGCAGTTCCTCTGAGGGGGGAAGAAGAAATCTCGCGTCAGTTGTGTAGACTGACCAAAAAATAGTTAAAATACTGGGCTTTGTTCCTGTTTTCAGTTATTTTGACGCCCGCGGTAGTCTTAAACATCAGAATTTCATGCTTATTCCATGCGCTTCTCTGGAGGTAACTGTGGACTTAATTTGGATATTGCGATGCCTTTTGCAGAAAATTTTTCTCGAATTCCCGACGCCTTTTAAAATAAGGCCTCTCAGTTTGTTCCTTTGTGTTTATCCTTGTTAAAAAATAAACTTGCTAAGGCTCCACACAGTATGTTTTCTGTTAATCTTTTTCTTCTTAGGTTTCTATCCAACCACCCAAGGTAAATTTTTCTCATGGAAACTTGTCAGTGGCTGTTGATGAGCTGTAGAAAACAGTCCTGAACGACTCCGAATCATCGTTCACATTGTCCGAAAACATTGCGATGCAGGCTATGACGGTTTAAACTGCTTACATCTGGTAAAAAATACCTCACAAAATATTGCGCGTTTTTTCGTTTATGGTTGGCAAAACGTAGAACAACGAGTAGTCCAATATAAGCACAACGTAATCACTTCAGCCGAGCGTCAGCATGGGGATAACCTCATCGATGCTGCCTGATGTTTTCTAAAAATCAGGTCAAGAGAGTTGGCCCTGTGCCCCTATCTTCTTTTGGTTGGGAACTGGGCATGTTTTGTGATCAGTGCCATCAAGGTTTTGAGCAGAAAACCATAGGTGAAGTTCAATTTCGGGTATGGCGATTGAACGGTGCTCCAGTTAATTCCTGGTGCATTGAAGTCACCGATAATCATGGTATAAGTTCCACTGGAGAATTTCTTCAACTGTTCCATCAGATGGACATCGGCGGCTTGGTCTTTCGTACTTGGCCAATAGACACCGAGGAAATCGAGGCACGGAGAGCCAGGATCCTTGATTGTGCACCACATGACTTCCGACTTATCGTTTTATGATCATCTTGTCGGACCGTATAAGGACATGTTCACATAAAAAAATATTCCACCACGCTGTCCATTTTCTCTGTCCCTCCGATATATTTGGTACCTAAGAAATACTAATTCAATATCTCATATTCTACATACAGCCAGATTTCAGTTACTGCTGGAGACATCTAGAGACAGCAAGGTAAGATAATGTTTTAATTCATAAAGTAAAGATAAACGGCTGTGGGCGTTTTAACACAAGCATTACAGTTTAGCGCATGTCGAATTTTAGGTAGCGTATGTCAATTTTATGGGCCTTACTACATCCCCTCAAAACTTAATCACACAGGACTTTGCCGGTTTCCGATGAGTTCCATTAAATTTCGTTTATTTGCTCATAAAACTGGTCGTTACTGACTAAGTTCTTCCGTCTTGGTGGGCAATTTGTTCCCCGATAGTTTATTCACTAGCCAAGTAGCAACCGTCTGATTCAACTGAAACGACATATTCCTCCAAATTACCTTTCCCTTGAGGTTTCCGACGCTTTTAATCATTTGACTGGGGGAGCAGTCAGAGCAAAAAAAACCTGTTAATGTGGAGTGCAGGAGATTGGCTTTTTGGATAGGATCACCTTGGTTTTTCTTTGCTCCCTGGCATAATTTTGAGAGGTTGCTTTCGCAAGGTTGGCACGTTTTCTTCACTTATATTTCCGATCCTGAATGACTTAAACACTTTTATTTCCATACCTGGCTGGGACAGCTGATTTAGGAGGCCAGGAAAAGAAGCGAGGTCTTCCATGACACGGTCTTTAGGTCAAACTGCAATTGAACAACTAAAACACTGATTTCGATCCCGGTACTCCAGATTTTAGGTTACTACAAATCCTCCTTAAAAAAACAAGAGTAATATACGCTGTACTCATTTTGGATTTAATAAATATCTGGCCTAAGTTTCACCTGAAGGTCCCGAGGGCTCCACTGGAGTATTTTTTACTTCATCTTCTGCTGTGATGTTTACCCACTCCACCTTGTCACGGGTTTTTTTCTTCGGTTTCAAATAAGCGCTTGTTAGAACACTCAATTATTATTGTAGCATCTGGTGAGGCAATAATATAAATAAGGAATATCAATAGTTATAGTACTGGGCTGTGTGAATTTCAAGAAGTATTTGGCAGTAAGATAAGTGTAGAATATAAAATAAAGACTCAATAAGCCAAATTATTTGGGAAGATTTTGGTCATTTTAATGAGTATGTAGGCTAAAAGATAGAACAGGAGCATTTAATTTAATACGCAAAATAAATTTGAAGTATATTTCCGACCACGTTTGCCCGTATCAGATTCCGCGTTGCGTCTGTCGTAAATGATCCGGTTGGGGTGCTTTAGCTTGTATAGCATCATTTTGCTTATGACTAAGTAGTTTGGGCTGTTTTTAAAATAAGTAATGACGTCCACAAAAAAATTGTACTTTTTTTATTTGATACCAAAATATCAAAGGCCAATTTTATTTGCAATAAAATAGGTGGATGGTAAGGTCCTGAGCCCACCTTTGAATATTGAATTTGATGTAGGGCGAGCATTAAACAGCCTGTTTAACCAAGTGCCAATAATTGAGGGTGAAGTCTTGAAAAAGGCCAAAAGAAGAGTGGCAGGTGTTGGAATGGGGTATCTTAATTCCTTCTTGATATTTCTGTACTTTCAGTAGGCCTTGCTAGGATTCGAGAAGAGAGTAAGCGTGTGACCATCTACGTGGCATGTGGAGTAGAAGGACACGTCCTGTAGTTTTTAAAAATTAAATGCTGCAATCCACATGGATGCTACTTCTGTTGAGGATAACGGAATAATGATAATCTTTTTGTATATTTGGGATAAAAATTGACATTTTTATCTTACGTATTCCGCTATCTGCCAGATTTTTAGATGCGACAGTCAACGCAAATGTCGTTTCGCACATTCAGTCGAAAATCGCTCGTTTCTGCCCTTGTATCTTGTCAATACGATTGCAAAATAGTGGTAAAGGAAATATTTTTTTGTGGATTGTATTTTCAGCTTATTTACTCTTTGGCTGCTCGCGTTTTACGTTTGCTTTTTAGATGCACATTTCACCCGACCATTCTTATCCTCTCTGTAGTTCGATATGGGAATTTTTTGAATAATTTTTACTCTTTATTCAGTGCAATCTTCCAAAAGAGATTGAATCTATGCATTTCGAGCCACTCCAAAACTGCCAATCTGTCTTTATTATGCACAAGAAGTCAAAGACAGTCCAACGTTTGTTTTTGTTCATTAATGTTAATTACTTTCGACAGGTTGTTTTTATGATCAATTTCAATTTTCAGTAAAATTGCAGAAAAAAATTATTTCAAGACTATCTATAGATTTTGTTTTTCTTCACCTTCCTTATTTAACGCTGAATAATACTTTATAATTTATATCTTCTCAACCAAATTATAGTACATTTTATACCGAGTAGTTTTACAATTCGAAATCATTTGAAGAACCTTATATTTCCTTGTTAAAATACGGAAAGTCATATTTACCAGATAAAAAATAAATTGCTTGACAAGGAAACTCACGTCTTTTGAAAAAGGAGGATTTTGAATTTGAGGATGGATTGAGTTAGTCAGCTATTTTATCAAGATAATACAATTTTAATTGTTCCATTAATAAATATAAGTTTAAACGCACACTTTCTCGTTTTAGGATGGATTTTTACTCACATTGATTCAAAAAATCCCTGTTATGAGTATGGATTAGCATTGTGCGCAAATGCATGTACCTGTACTGCAGACACATTCAGAAAAACAAAATTTCAATGTTACCTGAAAAAGGTGGTAGACAAAATCTAGTAAATGTTTAGCATGGCCTTTAATAAATATTATAAAATATCAACGTTATTATTAAAATGGCGGTGTAATCACTTTAGCTGTATCCAACCGCAGTTAAAGTAATAATCTAGCAGCACATTTTCGGATTATACCACTTAGCTCATTAACAACCTTCATACTTTCGACTATTTTAGCTTTTGCAGCTGGAACGCGTATTGAACATTTCGCATGGCGGATGATCAGAGCGCTAAGCCTCCAGACGATGCATCAACTGAGACTGATAACCGATCTACCACTAACGGTGAAGAAACTGACTGTGCAGGACTCCAATCTGTGCATTTTACGGGTTCTGGGAGCACGTCTGGGGGAGCAGAGGAAGATGTTGATGAAGGGAGACTTCCCCTTGATCTGCCAACCTCGGGATACTCTCAAACTATTGCTCCTAAAGAAAGATCAAGTCTTGCTGTCGAGAGCTATCAACTACAACAGGCCATGAAACAAGCTGAGGAGGTTAGAAACCTGTTTAGTCTACAGAATTATATTAATTAATAAAAGTGTAGCTATATCTTGTGCTTCTTACGATTGATTTTTTTATGGTTTATATTGTTAAGTGTTTTAAATCTAAGTTAGAATTGCGAAATATTATTGAGATAATTTTAAGCAACTACATGCACGTGTTCTAAAATGCTCTTTATAATGAGAATGGCGATACTTAGTCGTCATTGAAATAGACTGCTACTTTCTAGTTGAAATTTTAAAAGGAGAATTTAATGTATGATCTTCTTAAATTATAAACGTTTTTGTAAACAGAAACAATTCTTCTACTTACTTTTAGTTCGATGTTATTGAGACAAAGATACTGGGCAACTGCTAAGTATTCTTGAATTTTGATGAGTAATTATTTTATTTCCTTAATTTCTTGAGAGTATCTAAACTTTGCACTTTTTCGTGAACAACAAAGGGCTTGAAAGTCAAAAGCATTATGAGCTTATTTTTAATAATTTTGCTATGCGATTTGAAAATAAATCGTTTAGGAAAGCTTACAGTAAATGTTTATCCAGTTATTTTCTATCACCTTTCGGAAGCCAGAAACTGAAAATTTGGTAATAAATACTTCCGTTAGGCCACTTAGATAGCAACTTCTTTTGATTAATCTGTGAGCTGAACTTTTCTGGGTGAAACTATTAATAGTTGATATGCAGCACTGGTTAAGCTTCTTCATGAGAGGTTTAAAACCTGTTACCTTTAAACCAATTTGGCTGAAAGAGGCATCCCAAAGAAAACTAACCCTTTTAAATCTAAATAATCAGGAATTATAAAATATGCCAATGGACACATTTCTTATCACCAGTCCTAGAGGAAATTTCATTAAGTTAGTAAAAGCAGCCATTATTTTTATAGTATGGCGTTCGCTCTATCAAGCATATCAACCAATTTAAACAAAAATACCACGTATTTTGTCATTGGAATATTAACTGACTTAAATGAAACATAACTTCCTATCTCATAAGCTAAGCACGAATTCAAAAACATTACAAACTGTGTACGCAGGAAAATAATTGTTATAACTGGATTTAAAGTTTTACGATTAAGTTTTAAGAGCATTTTTATCCTTGGTAGGAATGCTAGCTGTTGAGATTCATTAGGCTTCAGAATAACGTGTGCATTTGATATTTTGGATAATCGTTTTGATAAAAAATCAAAGTCTAGGCTGTTGTTCCGCAGCCTCTGGATAGTCTTTAGCATAAAATATGTTAAAAATTCTCTATGGTTGATAAAAATTATCCAAGTTCTTAATTGTGGTCACAGTTTTCAGACGAACAAGTAATGATTCTTTTTAAAGGTTGATTTTGCCGCTTTTGAATGGAAGTATCCAAAGTTAGGTAGTGTCAACCATAGTTGATTATCAAGTTTGCATAATTTAGTTTCAGCCTGCTTCATCGACACCAAGTTTATGCAATTGGTGATAACCAAGCTCGTGGGACTTTCGATGTGCCAAGTTCTGCCGTTGCGCAGTCTCCCAGGATATTTCATTCAAACACTGTCTTAACAGAACTACTGTTATGAACGATCCCGTAGTTAGTAAGCGCAACAGTGAGACTCAAAGCGTACCGTCTCCTGTTTCATTTTCTGACTCTTCTGAAATTCAAATATGATTTTTACCACATAAACTAGATGCAAAGTCTTTGCAGAGTTTCAAAAGGCCGTAGATATCACATCAAACTATTACGCATACACCGGAAATTCCTTATGACTTGCTTTTATCCAGTGGAAGACGATTTTATTTGCTAATTGAAATCCCTGAGTGCCCATTACATTATGGGAGGCAAAGTTGACCTAAAAAAGATATCAGAGGTTTTATAGGAAGACAATCAAAACTGTAAAAAAGAAATCACAAATAAAAAATAGCAGCTTCGACTTGAGAACAACAATTTCACTCATGATTTACCAGCAGTAGTGGCAATTTAAAAATCAGTAAGGCTTTTTAACATTTGGAAAAGGTTTAACCTGAGGCACAAAATAGGCATGTTCCATTTTACGTCTGGGTTTTTAATCTGAAGTTTAGTCTACTGTTGAATATCTCTCAGCGACCAGTAACTGACAGTTGTGACAAACAAACAGAGAGGACAAGAGAATGGTAATTTTAGTCATGATCAGTGGAGGATTTTGCCACGTGCTGTTGGAATACCGATTCTGGATCCTGAAATGGCTGATCGAGTATGTCAAGTAAGCCTGAAAGGACAATCCCGGACATGACTACTACTACTACTACTACTACTACTACTACTACTACTACTACTACTACTACTACTACTACTACTACTACTACTACTACTACTACTACTACTACTACTACTACTACTACTACTACTACTACTACTACTACTACTACTACTACTACTACTACTACTACTACTACTACTACTACCACTACTACTACTACTACTGCTACTACTACTACTACTACTACTTCTACTTCTACTACTACTACTACTACTAATACTACTACTACTACTACTACTACTACTTCTACTACTACAACTACTACCAGTACTAATTCTACTACTACTTCTATTACCACTACTTCTACCACTACTACTACTACAACTATTTCTACTAACACTGCCAATACTGCTAATACTACCATTACAACTACTATAACTACTAATACTGTCACTAATATGACCATTATTACGAGCGCTACTACTACTAATACTACTATTAATACTACTAATACTGCAGGTACTAATATAATTAATACTATCATTAGTTTGGCTACTATTGTTACTACGACCACTGCTGCTGCTACTAATACTGCTAGTGCTACCACAACTAATATTGTTACAAATAATGCTCCGCCTACTGTTATTAATATTGCGGCTACTATAACCAATAATAATTCCATTCCCAATGCAAAAAAAACTTGTAAGACCGCTACTCCGTCAGTTTAACCGTCATGATGCAAGGGTGATGCAAGGACGGTGACTTGTGCTGGGTTAAAGTGAGAGTAAACGTGCACTGCATCTACTTCACTCTGTTCCGTTTCTCCATCTGGGCTCGATATCAAGAAAGATTCAAGAATAATGAAGATGGGCGCGGCCGCAGGCCCAGACACTAGAACAAGAACACAACAATACAGGTAGGGGTGACTCGGATCTCAACTGAGCGGGAGTACCATAAAGACCACATTACGAAGGAGCCATTGCAGCCCGACTCTCACTTTACCAGTCGTCTATTGCGCACAAGCGTACACACTGGGATGACCACGCGGTTCGAGTTATCTAATCAGTTGGCAACCTTTGAAGCCACAACTTTTAGCCCAGCGTGATAGCTTCAAGTGCATCAAAGTGCACTAAGCCCTTGATCTGCCCACTCTCCCATCCGCAAAATCAGACCACAGTCCGAGTCGGTCAGGTGTCTGATATGGGAGTGGGCACATTGGCTGACGGGCCGGCATACCCGTCTTCGCGCGCCACGGCACGACCTAGCACCCATAACGCACACACCAGGATTCACTAAACCAGGGAATATGGAGGAGCCATCGCCATCTGACTCCCAGTCAACTGGTCAGCCACTCAACGCACAACACGCACTGGGCTTACGGCTTGGCAATCTTCCAAGCCACAGTCTCCAGGACACCGTGGTATTCTCAGGTACATGGTGATAGTGAGGGTGTTGCTTATGTATTGGTGGAGGTACTGTTCATTTATGTGGTTAAGCCTACTGTGGTTTACCACACCGTGATAATTTCAAGCGCGTCTGATTATTTATAGTAGCGGTGTATCTCTAAGACCACTAAGAATACTGCTACTACTACTACTACTACTACTACTACTACTACTACTACTACTACTACTACTACTACTACTACTACTACTACTACTACTACTACTACTACTACTACTACTACTACTACTACTACTACTACTACCCTTCTACTACGACTACTACTACTACTACTGCTACTACTACTACTACTACTACTACTACTACTACTAATACTACTACTACTACTACTACTACTACTACTACTACTACTACTACTACTACGACTACTACTACTACGACTACTACTACTACTACTACTGCTGCTACTAATACTAATACTAATAACACTACTACTACTATTACTATTCATACTACTACTTTTAATATTAATTATACTACCATTACTAAAAAGTTTCATCTGCACTGCCCACGGAGCTCATGAGGAACGTTTAGCCCTTCAGGGTGGTAGAAAGATGCTGTTCTTTGTCTAGTCTAACAGATGTCTACCAGTACCCATAAAGTTCTTCGGCAAAATAAAAGACTTCATCCGGCAATAACGGGAATAAATGATGCAAAGTCCTCGCCAGGGAGCTTGACGCGGGCGGTGCTACCTTCCCGTCCCCCCCCCCCCCCCCCCCCCAGTAGGCGCAACGCGCATGCGCAAGGTGACCAGGATTTGCGCAACCGTTGACGTAATCAACTGGCGTCGGTATCAGCTCTATCAATTCATTAAGGGGAGGAGGAAACGGGTTTGCCCGGAGAGAGACAACTGAGCCCCACCCCTTGGAGTTAGTCATACGGCTGCTAAGGGCGACGCCTTACGGAGGAGCCGCAGCATTGAGGTCAGCAATGTAACCGTTGCACAATTCTTGATCATCCGTCTGATGGAGACGGTGGGGCCGTCGGATTAGTGACTGGTAAACGAACGAAACAGGCGTTTAAAACGGTCATTTCCGGTAAATTCATCCAAGGCAGCAAAACTGGCCAATTCTGGTGTTGAATTGTTTTGCAGCCCTTTATGATCTCAGAAGAATTAAGCGACGTGGTTTCAAATAGAAAAAAACTACTTATTAGAAGTTGCAATACAGCGTTGCGAAGAGTGTAAATGATATTTTGAAATTTGTTCCTGTCTATTAAATATGTATCAAGTTAAAGCATAAATTCTGGGTTTCTTATAAAAAATTACTTTCGACGTCTGTTTCAGAGTTCTACATTTATCAGCACGACGGTTAAAAAGAGAAATAGTCCTTCTTTTAACACATTTGGCCAGAAAACTACCTGAGAAATAAAACTCTTGTTAGTTAATTTAAAGTGATAGTGGGCTTGCGTAGCAACTTAGGCACTTGCGTCTCCCCACACTCCACTTTACCCGATGCCAAGACAACAACTGGAGGTAGGCAGCAGCAGCAGCAGCAGCAGCAGCAGCAGCAGAGAATGGTGAAATTGCGAAGAACGTTAATTTGATGAATTACTTCTGGCAAGATGACTAGCTCGTGGCGCAGTGGGTAGAGCGTTGGACTTCTGTCCAACAGGTTGCGAGTTCGAGCCTCTGACACTGCAGCTCTTGTGGTTGGGTATGGCTGGCTGATGACGGATTATAAGCCCGAAATGGCCCTTTCATCTCTCTTGTCTTGGTCGCTCATATCATTCTGCCTATATCACTAGCCGCTATGGGGATGCTGGCGGGGCTCTAGAGTGCGCCCCAAGGCACAACGGGACGAGTGAGTCATGTACCGACCGGTAAGCACCCAACTAACATATATATGTTTATGCAGAAACGACAAAAACAAGGGAGATCGGAATGGCCATTTCTGGCTTATTGACCGTCATCAGCCAGTCATACCATATCCCAAGTGTGGACATCCTGGGATTTGAACTAACAAAACAACGAGCCCGTGGCTCAATGGTAGAGCATTCATGGCAATAACAAAAGGTCGTGGGTTTGAATCACAGGTTATTCGCACTTGGGCTTGGGTATGACTGGCTGGCGACGGCTAATAAGCCCGAAATGACCATTCCGGTTTCCCTTGTTTTTGTCGGTTCCATCTAAATATCATATACTACACGTAACTATGCGACCGCCTGTGAGGGTTCTGATGTGAGCTCTAGGACACAACGTAACATACATGTTCGTTAAGCAGATCGGTGAGCCTAACACTATCATAGAAATATATATATATATATATATATATATATATATATATATATATATATATAAATATATATATATATATGCAGAATAACATGACCGACAAAGACGAGGGAGACTGGAATGGCCATTTCTGGCTTATTAGCCGTCATCAGCCAGCCATACCCAAACCCAGGCGTTGCGGCGCCCGAGCCTCGAACTCGCGACCTTGTTGGGCAGAAGTCCAACGCTCTACCCACTGCGCCACGAGCTCGTTGTCTTGCCGGTTTCGATCGGGAATATGAACAGTGGTAATGGTCCGCTCACCGATCGGTTACAGGACTCACTCGTCCCGTTGTGCCTTGGGGCTAACTCTCAAGCCCCGCCAGCAGCCGTAAGGCAGCTAAGTACATAGGCAGAATAACATGACCGACAAAGACGAGGGAGACTGGAATGGCCATTTCTGGCTTATTAGCCGTCATCAGCCAGCCATACCCAAACCCAGGCGCTGCGGCGCCCGAGCCTCGAACTCGCGACCTTGTTGGGCAGAAGTCCAACGCTCTACCCACTGCGCCACGAGCTCGTTGTCTTGCCGGTTTCAATCGGGAATATGAACAGTGGTAATGGTCCGCTCACCGATCGGTTACAGGACTCACTCGTCCCGTTGTGCCTTGGGGCTAACTCTCAAGCCCCGCCAGCAGCCGTAAGGCAGCTAAGTACATGGGCAGAATAACATGACCGACAAAGACGAGGGAGACTGGAATGGCCATTTCTGGCTTATTAGCCGTCATCAGCCAGCCATACCCAAACTCAGGCACTGCAGCGCCCGAGCCTCGAACTCGCGACCTTGTTGGGCAGAAGTTCAACGCTCTACCCACTGCGCCACTGAGCGGACCATTACCAATGTTCATATTCCCGATCGAAACCGGCAAGACAACGAGCTCGTGGCGCAGTGGGTAGAGCGTTGGACTTCTGCCCAATAAGGTCGCGAGTTCGAGGCTCGGTGCCGCAGCGCCTGGGTTAGTATCTGGCTGATGACGTAATAAGCCAGAAATGGCCATTCCAGTCTCCCTCGTCTTTGTCGGTCGCGTTATTCTGCCTATGTACTTAGCTGCCTTAGCTGCTGGCGGGGCTTGGAGTTACCTCAAGGCACAACGGGACTAGTGAGTCCTGCAACTGATCGGTGAGCGGACCATTACCAATAATATATATATATATATATATATATATATATATATATATATATATGAAATGGAACCGACAAAGACAAGGGAGACCGGAATGGCCATTTCTGGCTTATTAGCCGTCATCAGCCAGTCGGTTCCATTCCATCATATGCTACACGTCGCTATGCGACCGCCTGCGAGGGCTATAGTGTGAGCTCCAGTTCACAACGGAACATGCATGTTCCTTAAGCAGATCGGTGAGCCCCACACTATCATCATATTCCCGATCACAACCAACAAAAACAACGAGCCCGTGGCTCAAATGGTAGAGCGTTCGACTCAAAT
>WEDG01001535.1:0-109669 GCA_017591395.1 Schistocephalus solidus
GCTTATTAGACATGGTCTACTGAGGAAAAAGGGAAGTTTTAAGGTAGGTATTGCCTTGGTAAGTTAACTATGACAGTAATGAAATGTGTCAGTGAGTAGACATGGTGAATTTATGAAAGGACTGCTAACGCTAGGCATTGACAGTGCTGTGTTAGGATACGGTAGAAATGACCTGTGTCCGTGTGTAGACATCGTTAACTATGGAATGGATTGCTAACATAAGGTATTAACGGAAGAAAGTAAGATACGACAGAAATGATATGTGTCGGTGAGCAAATACTGTTAACCTTTAAGAGACTGCAAGTGGCAGGTATTGAGGGTAGAAAGTTAGCTATGGTACGAATGAGATGTAGGTATTGACACTTAAGGTAGTGATGGTGGTAATTTAGTTATGGCAGTAATGACATATGTCAGTGAGAAGACATGGTGAACTGAAGAAGGACTGCTACCAGTAGGAAATATTGACGGCATTAAATGAGCGCAGTAATTACATGTGTGTGCATGTGAGTAGATATGGTTTTAATAAGGAAAGAAACAGCCATCAGTTGGTATTGAGAGTAGTAAGTTAGATATGGCCTTAGTGACATTTGTCGATGAGTAGACTGGATGAACTAAGGAAGAAGACTGCTAAACGCAGGAACTGACGGTAAGGGCTATAATGATGTAATGATATGTGTCAGTTAGTTGACATTGGGAATTAAGAGGACTGTTAACGGTAGGTATTGACGGTGGTCAGTAATGGTATGTGTCGGTAAGTAGACATTGTTAAGTGAAGCGCTGACAGCTAACAGGTAGAGTTTTGAAGGTAGTTAGTTAGATGCGGCAGTAATGAAATAGGTCGGTGAGTAGAAATGGTGTTCTAAGGAAGAGAATGCTTACGCTACATATTAGGGTGTTAAAGTAGATATGGCACTAATGACCTTGTCGGTGAGTACACATGGTGAACTGAGACTGCTAACGGCAGGTACCGACGGAATGATGTAAGATATGGCTGTATTGACGCAAGTTGGTGAGTAGACATTGTAAAGTGAAAAGGGACTGCTAACGGTTGGTGGTATTCTCGGTGTTAAGTTAGATACGTAACTTCGTGCATATGTCGGTGAGAAGACATGTTGTACTAATGAAGGAATTCAAACATTAATTTTGAGGATGGTAAGTTAGATATGGCACTAATGACCTTGTCGGTGAGTTGACATGGTGAACTGAGGAAGCGACTCCAAACTGCAGGTATTGACGGTGGTAAGTTAAATATAGCAGCTATGACATGTGTCGGTGAGAAGACATGAGTAGTTAAGGAAAACGACTGCTTACCGCAGGCATTGACGGTGGTAAGTCAGATATGGCAGTAATAACATTTATCATTGAGTAGTCAAGTTGAACTGAGGAAGGGAAGGCTTACGATAGGTATTCACGTTGCTCAGTTAGATACGTCAGTAATGATAGTGTCAGTGGGTTGACGTGTTAAATTAGAACGGGACTGCTAAAGGATGCATTGACAGTGCTAATTTTAGATATGGCAGATATTTTTAAGAGCTTATTCGTGTCTTATGAGAGTTTGCAGAGTTCGGAGCACTCATATTTCTTAGGTTGATAGTTTTGGAGCTTTTCGGTAGTAATGGTGTGCTTAGTATAGCTTTTTGTGTAGGAACACTAACTTGGAGACTAATTGGGTTGTCTTTTGAGCTTGAAGTGTTTGACGCTTATGTCATAGAATTTGTATGAGTTGCTGGGTCGACAATTTCTGTTACTGATTGTTCATTTTGCGGCGTCATAGTAACACTTATATTGCTATCTAATATTGCGACGTGACTGGATCCAGAATTTGTATCATCGATCTGTTCTAGAGAGGTTGTAGCGTTTTGAGGTGCTCGTTTCGTTTGATTTTGACCTCCGCTCCTAACTGCTGAAACAGTTTTTTTAATTAGTACTATGAATTTTTGATCATACTGGGTTATACGCTTTGCATTATAGGTGGCAGCGTTGGAAGTGCCTGCTTGAGGTTCCACTGAGGAGACGGTATGACGAACATCTTGTTTGAGTTGTGTGGCTTTGGCCTGAAGTTCCCGTCTTTTCAAAGGTTTGAGGTCTGAACCTATGAATGCTTTTTGGTTGAGTAGAGTTTGGTTTATTTCAGGGTTTTGAAGAAGTAGATCGGCTTCTGTCTGTGAATAGATGGTCACTAACACTGGCCTTTTTTGCTTTTGTGGAAGCTATGTGGATGTTAAGACCACACGAGCGTATGAGGTGTTGGATTGATGGTGCTGGGTTGACCCTGTGGAGGATATTTCGGATTAGGACGTTAAACCTGCGGTTGGACCCGTCAGCGACCTCTGATGAGACTACGTGTATAATCGGTTCTATTTGTGGTACGCTTGTTAAGCTGGTTGCAAAAAGATTTTTAAGTCTAGTAAATGTTCTTATTTGTCGATAATGTTATGCAGACGTAGAACAGCTGAGAGATCTAGTTTATCGATGGTTACGTTTGCGTCAGTCATATTTTTGATATATGAATATGTGAGGATTTAGATAGTTTGATGCAACAACTTGGGAGCTAGGGTACAGAAGTACACTTCTTATAAATTGAGCTGTAATTGAGTGGAAAATATCTCAATATCTTCAAATAATATTTAATTTAAACTTATCTTGGAGTTGAGGATTTTGAGCTATTGTGCACAGTCGGGTTAGACTCTACGTTCCGTTGGGCTTGTACCTCTACAAATACAAAAACCTATTTCCCTTTAGATAGTGAGCTGAGAGAAAAGATATTCAATTTCTATCGCTGAAAACAATTTGACAAAATGGGTGGGATTTTGCTATGAAGTGACAGTTTCTTAGCTTCTGCGACCTTAAAATTAAAGCCGTAGGTGTATAGGAAATTAAAAGCGACATCTAACGGCTGTTTATTATTGGGAACATTTTTCAAATTGAAGTCGAAAATTTGTTTATTTATGTCCCAGCTCTCGGCTGTTACAAGTTGGATTAATGTTTCAAGTTTCGCACATTGCTGAGAAGTCAATATGGACATGTGTCCTTCAAAAAGGGTACCAAGAATAGGGAACAGTGACATATACTGCGACAGAAAGCTGTTTAAATGGCCAAATACATCGATTTCAAGCATTTTTATATAAACGGTAGGTTGTAGACGAGAAATTTTACTTGATATTTGATATTAAAATAAGAAAAAAATGCAGATTATTTTTTAGTGTCGATAGGACCAATAAGAAAAATTTTACTTAGAAAGGTAAAAGTTGGTAATAGGATATTGTTTTTAAAGGCAGTAAACAATTTTATGGATAACAGAATAAAAAGGTGAAAAATTGGAATTGAAAATGAGCCCACACCGGGTGAAATCTATGCCAATATAGAATTTATTCACTTGATATGTCCACAATAACAGCGACTACAGCAGAAGATTTATTGTTAGAAATGAAATGTATTTCCAACATTTTAACTGAGGGTATATATACGTGGTTAAGACACTTTATAATTCATATGGAACCACTTGAACCTGAATGAGACTATTTCGGGTGAAAATTTATGGCAAGGTATATTTCCACGACAACCACAGATAAGTGCAAGTGATTAAGGGCTGAAAATATGAAGTTTAATCAAAAATACAGCTAAATATTTAAGCAAGGGACGAAAAAAATCCAGTTAAATTTAAAAATTCTACTAAGATTTCAAAATTTAACTGGGTGCCTTGACCTTTAATGTGGAAGTAATTTTCTCTTACCGTGCCGTGGAATCGCGGAATAACCTACTCGAGGCAATTTTCATGTCTCAAGCTGTGGAGACATTATGCATTGACTTGACCTCCATAGGCTGCATCATCACGTGGACTATGTGGGAACCCAACCTTAAAATACTAGTGAACTATGTGACCCATTTCTTCATTCACCCTATTAAAATTCCTTTACAGTATTTTTAATTCTCGAATTTTTTAA
Organism: Schistocephalus solidus; assembly: GCA_017591395.1. Lineage (NCBI taxonomy): Eukaryota > Metazoa > Platyhelminthes > Cestoda > Diphyllobothriidea > Diphyllobothriidae > Schistocephalus > Schistocephalus solidus. Next base: position 3,945 of record WEDG01001535.1, read on the forward strand.
GTACCAAATAAGGATTTCAAAGGCATACGCGTATTTTTCTCAAACATACTGAACTGAACTTAGCTGATGTAGCAGAACGTTTGGTGGCATTGAAAGTAAATTGTTGGTGAGATTTTCTTACCTTTAATTCATGCCCATATTTTTCAAATTTCAGCCCAGATAAGGCTAACTAATCAGCCAATTCACAAGTGAACGATGCAGTCGTTGATCAGTTCATGTTCGAACCGACCGCAGTCAAGTCTAATTTTGTTAAATAAACATTCTCGAAAGTCCATGGCTGAAAGAGTATTCTTGTCCTTAAACATTCTTAACATCAAACATTAATATTTATGCCATATATATATATATATGCCATATATACATATATATATGCCATATATATATAGCTGTTTTTATATTTTGTTTAAACAGTTTTTACGTAAAATAAACTCCCCAGTTGCACACTGCTGATCAAACATCAACCCCCAACAAAGTCAAAGACAAACCACCGTGTTTGGTCAAGGCGAGATTTGAAAAGACGTCTTAACCGAAAGGATAAACTCTGGAGAAGGTATGTAGCGACAACTCATCTCATGCATTACGAAGAATTTCGCCAAAAGCGGAACGCAATAAGGTAAATTATCCACAGATTACGGAAGAAGTATGAGGTTGAAATTAAAAGTCAAGGTGCGCAGCTCGTTTTTGAAAGCTAAGTGAAAGTTCTAATTTTTTCAGGATTTTCTCATTCAAAGGTAAAATTTCTATTTGATTTTTGGATAAAACTTTGCATTTTTAACACTTTATCACCTGCTTATACCTGTGGTGTTCATCCTTTCCTACAGGCGTGAACATTTAGAGTCAATATTTTCACCCGATATAGCCTCTTTTACTAAGAAGTTTTCTCAAGCACGTATAAAAGTCTTAAGTTGTAATTTTGGAAAAATATTTGTCGCAGAATATCATTTGCCTTATTTTTCCAAAGTTTGACCAAATTAAAGCCTTCACATAGCAAAAATGAGAACGAGAATCTCAGCTCATCGCAAGCTCTCAACCATTGAACCGAAGCGTTGCTTGGTTGCATCTTGTAGTCACAGCAGTGCTATGCATATGCAATCAGTTGTTAAAGCTAAGCAGCTTGACCTCTCTGCTTATAAAATTCTTATAATTTTATGCTAAAGTTTGGCAGTTCTCTCTATACTGGGAAACTTATTCGATGTTGACATCTCTGCTCTTCCCTCTCAGGAATGTCAGCGTCTGGACTCTCTCGTTCATTTGGTTGCCAGTGAAACATTAGACCGACATAAAATAAATTATAATTTTCTTTTAAAAAATGTTACCCTGAGACAGACGACCTTTTTTACGTTGCCGTAAACTTCCTATATTTGTACGGCTTCAACTAAACAATAGCGGAAGCCAAACGCCTCTCCTCACGTAGCACAAATCCACCTATATTATTCACCTTATTTTTCCCCAATCGAGGTGGACTCCATCTTGGCACAACGAGGTCAAATTTATCGTTATCTAGAAGTTGCAAAATACTTTCTTGTCAGGATCTTACACCGATGGAGCCAATCAGTGCCAAATCAATAAACCTATTATTATTTATTATTTATTATATAGGTCTTCGGCCTCTCCAAATATGCTTTCATATGGAATAATCTTCCACTGGAAATAAGTTGTCGTCTACATTAGCTTTTTTCAAAACCAAATTACACAAACATTTAACTACGGAAGATATAAAGTCCTTATTGTCTGTTTCCATCCCAAACTCGCAACTTTTGGATTTTGAAAAGGGTCCTCCTGGTATTTGAGGCAATTCCCTTGATATTATATTGATTTCTAAAAATGTTTCTGTCATCCTCTGCAGAGTGAATCTTCGCAGTCATTTATTCTTCCCCTCCTTTTACACTATCATTGCAAACTGTTTACAACCTTAGTACGATACTCTGTTGTTGCAACCCTGACGATGATCTCCGGGATCTGTTAATGATCGTGGCGGGTTCTGATGTTTTCGCCTCTTTGGTAGTGGACTATGCAGTCAGCAAGGTCGCATCTTGGTGATGCTCTTTTGACCTCTACTTTCCCCTCTTTGTTTCGACCATGTTGTCTACGATGATTTCCTTCTCTCTCACCTCCATAGTTATTATAAACAGTAGCTCTGATTGTTATATTATCCCTCACCCGACAAGGAGCGTTCGGAACACTCATAAAGTGTCAGCATTATCACAATACTATCCCATCGCACTGTACCAATCCCATCAACTCTACCTATTAATTTTTTAGTGAAGCAGTTTTTTATCCTAGTTTTTTTAAATTGACGGCTCGCCGAACTGCACCCCCGATTAAACCGTAGGAGTTTTTCTTTGCTTCTTTTCTAGTTCACCGTATATGTCAACGACTGTTGAATAATTTTTTTAAAAATGGCAAATCGTTCTGAATCGGATATGCCTACCATACTACTCATTTCTTCTGTTCATATGGCTGCTCACATAGTGCAGCAATTATCCACTTTGTCTTTATTTATACCACAATACTAAGTTTGTAATGATGGGGCCCACTTGGCCTTAATTATACAATTTATTATTAATTTTTATTATTAACAGCCGAAAGTACTTTAAGTCGCTTTAAGTTACTTTATTTAGGGAAGTAGGCTTTTGCCCTGGAGCTCCCTATTAACACGCAACAATGTCTATAGAATAAACGTTTACACTAATAAATCTGACAAATGAAAATTTAGGGTCATCGATATGTATGGGCCAGGCGCAAGCTGACACTGTTGACACAATCTTCATTATATGTACAATAGTTTCTCAGCAAATGATTATCAAGTTTGCATTTAAATATGTCAACAGTTTCTCAAAGGACCACCTCGTCAGGGATTCCGTTCCATGCTCCAACGTCCCTCTGCGTAAAGGCGTTCCGAAGGACGTCCGTGTGAATCAACTTCCTCTGTAGTTTTAATTGATGGCCCCGCAGATGTTCCGTTCCAGCTAATTCGAAGAAGTTCGCAAATTCTAGGGCAGACTCGCGGCCTCTGAAAATCCGGTAGGTTTTGGATGGTGTCACCGCGTATTTGCCTGTAATTGAGAGGAAAAAAATCAAGTTCAGCCAGTCTGGCTTTGTAAGGCAGATGACTAGATTCTTGACCATCTTTGTAGCCCTCGCCTGTACTCGTTTGAGCTGTAGATAATCCTTCTTAAACCACGGACGCCAGGCCTGGATGGCATATTCCAAGTGAGATCGAACAAATGCTCCGTAGGTTTTTCGGAATAGTTCCTTATCAATCTGCACAAATCCATGGCTGAGCGCAAATAAGACCAGTGTTACGCGTTTAGCTGCCTTTAAACACTGTGAAGATGGTTTGAGTGAGGAGTTTATTAGAACACCGAGGTCCTTCTGTTCCTCGACAATTGAAAGGGGCTGCCCATTGAGAAGGTATTGGTAGGAATCATCCTCCTCCCTGGTCCTTCTGGTACGGTATCTTAGGACGACACACTTCCCAACGTTAAAATTTAAGAGCCAACGAGCAGACCAGTTGCTAAGACGGTTGAGATCCTCTTGAATTGCGTACCTATTGGAATCAGATTTGATGACCCTCCACAATTTAACATCGTCTGCAAACATGACGACGCTGCAACCCAGGTCGTCGACAGTCTTTGATGTACACTAAGAAGAGTAACGGCCCTAAGACGGAGCCTTGAGGGACACCACTTAGAACAAGAGTAGGTGTTGACTTCGAGGTATCGACGCACACAGTTTGCAATTTTCCTGTAAGAAAGTCTGCGATCCTTGTCAGCAGCATTCCTCTTATGCCAATTTCAGATAATTTGTGAATGAGACGTTTGTGTGGGACACTGTCAAACGCCTTCATGAAATCAGTGTGGATGACGTCAACCCTACCATCTTCGTCCAATGCGTGAGTCCACTGCTTTTTGGAGATTAATAAACTGGAAAGCCAGGAGCGATTCTGTCTGAAGCCATGCTGGATCTATGATAGTAATTGGTTTTCCTCAAGGAACTTCATGGTCAACTTCTTAATGATTTATTCCATTATTTTACAGCAAATGAAGGTCAGGCTGAAAGGTCGATAATTTTGACATTAGATCGAGCCCCACTCTTGTATTTGGGGTATATATTTGCTGCCTTCCATTCGGATGGCAGGTTTCCTGATTCAAATGACGAATTGAATATAAGCGCTAGTTATTTGGATAGTTCGCCGGCCAGTTCTTTTAAGAACTTTGCCGGTAAATCGTCCGGACCAGACGACTTGGCTTCCTTGAGATTTTGCAGTTCTCGTTCCTCGAGAGGTTCCGGGAAGAGTAAATATTCAAGCACTGAACCAGCGTCTATAACAGCACTTTTGACGTGGTCAAGCTGAAGTTCAGGTTTTCTAGTGAATACCGAGGTAACGAACTAACCCAATTGCTCGGCTTTCTTTGAATTTTCAGCGTTTCAACACCATTCCCATCCATAAATACTGCGGCTGGGTCCTTATTTTTTAATCGACTATTGAAATAAGGAAATAAAAGTTTTGGTTTATATTCAGCCTGATGAATAATTCTTGATTCATAGTTCTTCCTTGCCTGACGAATCATTTTTTACAGCATTTCTTTGATGACGAAATGCCTTGAGATGCTCTGTTGACCCTGTTTCCCTAAATACGTTCAATTTTTCATTCTTCTTCTTTAACTGCCTGTTAAGTTCTCTTGTTAACCAGGCGGGGCGACTAGTCATTTTTTGCACCTTCAATGGACAAAAGCATTCAATCAGATCAATTGAAACTGTCTTGAATGATCGCCAGTCATCCTCTGGATTCCCTTTAAGCAAACAATCCCATTTCACGGACATTAGTTCTTTCCTCATCGCGTTAAAATCAGCCTTCCATATATTTCGCTTGCATTCCGTTCCCTTCTGGCTCTTAGAATAAATTTAGTAATCTGACTTCAGCGTACTATGGTCACTATTACCGAGGGTTGCAATAGAATACACTTCATTAATGTTAGAGAAGTCCTTCGTAAATAATAAGTCCAGGCAATTTACTCTCTGGTTCTCTCCAAATCTCGTTGGTATGTTAACCTTCTGTACCAGAGGTTGGTAGAGAGTGAGATCCATTAGCTTTTGGCCGAAGGAAGTTGGCGCACCGTCAACTGTCAGATTTACCTGTCTATTTTAGGTGCATTGAAATCTCCAGCAATAAGCACCTCCTGGTGACTTGCTACTTCCTTGAGCAAATGGAGAAGGGACTCATCAGCTGCACTTGGAATATAAGTTGGTCTGTTGATCGTCAGGAATTGTAGGTTTTGTGAAAAATCCTTTTTAGTCTTTATCCAGTGAAATTCGTATTCAAGGAAGATGGCGTGCACTTGTTCGACTGCCGAGTTTGCTATCCTAACGTATACGGCCACTCCACTTCTCTGTCTATTTCCTCGGTCCCGTCGAAAGAGCTGGTATCCATCTTTCGAAACCTCGCTGTCTACGATTTCGTCTTTGAGCCACGTTTCCGTAATGGCAACGACATCGGGGGTTCGGTCTGAGACTAGTGCTTTGAGTTCGTCTACTTTCGAAAGGAGACTCTGAGCATTGGTATACAAACATCTCAATTAAGACTAGGTTACTCATCCATATAGACTTCTGCGCATTTCGTGCGATTGAATGCTAGGGTCTGTCATTGCTTTCCGAGATGAACTGGTGTCAATCCCGCCCACGCTGAGTGCTGATGAGTGGTCGTCGTCCGAGTTCTGGAGTGCGTTCCTTTTATTATTTGAGCTCTGTACAGTTGGGTACTTCGTATTTAGTGTCCTCCGTCTCGGCAAAGACCCGACTTGATGATGTACGGGGTCTGCCACAAGAAAGACCTCTTCATCTATTTTATTTTCCCGTCCTTTATTTGAAGCCATTGTTCCCCCTGTTTGGTTCTCCTCTTCAGTTCTGCTGTCAGCATCCTCATTTTGTGCCTTTCCATGGGTTCGTATTACGGCTGAAAAAACACGTCCCTCTGTCACCAACAGAGGATTCCGCTTGAGCATCTATCGGTAAGAACGAGCTTTTTTCGGAGTTTAAACCCATTTTTTGCGAAAGCATCTTGGCCCTTTTCGACTTCGAGTCCTTCGTCTTCGGTCCTTCAAATTCGACGAGATTTTCGTCTTCGCCCTTTTTATATCATCCACCAACGATGCCGCATATGTTTGTGTAGCCAGAACATAACTGCTTCAGTCTGAGCTGGATGACAGTAGTAAGGTGCATGAGCTTGTTTGATCTCCCTTTCGAAGGAAGGAAATGTCTACTGATTTACTGAGCTCTGTAGACGCAATGTTTTTAAGCTCTACATTAGATATGCTTGAGGAAGCTATATTTGCATACGTAATTTTGTTGGTTGGAATTCTCGTTGTAACGGGTGTTTTTTCCGGGTGAACAATGAACCTTCTCTTTACGATCAATCATTTGTTGTTTCAGGTTACTTATCTCTTTCTCCATTTATAGGAATTTGTGTAAGAGATTTAAACACCCCATGCACATTTCGTCCTCGTACGTGGCACTCATTAGTGTTATCAGGCTTTTTGCTCACTTGGCAGGAGGAGAAGTAGTAACAGAATATCGGTCTTGACCATCTTTTTCTGTTTGTACAAAAGTTTGTTTGCCAATTTCCCGCAAGAATGTGGCGCAGTGGTTAGGTGCGTCGCCACACGAATCTGCGACTAGGGTTCAATATCCACCCGTGGGTCAATTTCTTTCATCGCGTAGATGAATCCCGAGTGTCTCTGTTTTCCATACCTCTTATGATTGCATTTAATTTATAAATTTTCTTTAAAAATGGGCTAGTGTGCAATAGTATTCAGCAGTCAGACTTCTAATAAGCATTCAACAACTCATCATTTGTTTTGAATTCTCCTTCCCCGAATGAAAGCAGATTTAAGCAGCACACCGCTGGCGTGAATTCTGTAAGCAAATGAACGTTGAAACTTGGATTTCTCGCAGGGATAATGTCCTGGGCGTGGAAAAATCCTCAATGAAAGAACATTTGGATATCCACAGAATCGCTAAGTCCAAGTAAATAACTCCCAAATGTAGAGAATGGACAGTCCACTCAAGACTTATTCAAAATCAACGTGTCATCTACACTAAGGTAGAGACTTAAACTTCGTTAACTCAAAGGAGCTGAAATTCGAAAGCGATTTCAAAAGACGCACCTTAAGCTACATAAATAGTAGGTTGAAGAAGAATGAGACGGTGGCAGTGTTCATAGGTGAAAACAACGAAGACAATAATGAAAATCAAGATGAGCTGAACACCTAAGTTGGTTTTTCGCATATGTTATTACAGCTGTAGCGGATTTTAACCAAACAGACTTTCGTATAGGTAGTAACAACGCAGTCATTGAGGACCTCGAATTCACAGAATATGATGTGAAGAAGGAATTTCTTGCACTTAACGACGCAAAGGCTCCGAGTCCTGATCAAATACCAGCAAAAGTCAGAATGAAGTTTCTCGAAGAAAACAACTTCCCTGACAGTGCCCAACACGGATTTCGACGAAACCACCCCTGTTTGACCATTAGGCTCTATTCAAAGGAGCAGTGGTCCAGGTCATTAGATGAGGACAGCAGCGTTGATGTCGTTTAAATTGACTGCATGAAAGCCTTTGATAATGTTCCTCACCACCGGTTACTCTATAAGGTCCGAGAATCCGGAATAAGGGAAAATTTACTCAATTGGATAAAAAACTTTTGGATAGGCCAGTCACAGTCCATGTGCATTGGCAATGCGAAATCAATTTCCGTGCCAGTTGTGAGTGGTGTACGTCAGGGCTCCGTTCTTGGTCCATTACCTTTCTCAATCTATGTCAATGATCGTATGAATGGATTGGACAGCATGGTAATCATGTTTGCAGATGACATAACGATATGGCAATAAATAAGATGAAATACTGATGAACAGACTTAGCAAGAAGGACCCAATCACCTATCTGAGTGGTCCGATAAATGGCAGATGAAGTTCAACTTTTAGAAATGTGTCGCACTGTGGCTCAAATCGAAGAAGGCGAGCAGGATTGGCGACTCCCATCAATACTTCTTGATGGAAGGTGCCTGTGAAATGTATGCAAACAAAAGAACCTAGGAATCACCATTTTGTCTTTCCTAAAGCTCTCCACTCAATGTGTCTGGGCAGCCAAAAGGGCGTCCATTGTCCTGTTTGCCATTAAAAGAACTTTTGTAGATATCGATAAGGAAATATTTGGAAAATATACGGGACGTTTATTCGTTGACACCTGGAATATGGAGTTCAGGTGTGGCGACTGTGGCTGAAAAAGAGAGTGCAAACTACTGGAAAGTGTTCAAAAGGGGGTAACAAATTTCATGAAGGCTCTTAAGTCTTTATCAAACAAATGAAGAATTGGCACTCTAAACCTTTTCCCTCTTGAGTACAGGCAGATTCGAAGCGATCTCATACATTCATAACGGCTCGTAAGGAATCAGGACTGTGCTCTACACTTCGAAGCTTTTTATTTTTGGCCCAACATCTGACCTGCTTGGGAATTCTTCTAAACTTCGAGGGACCTTATCCCACCTGGATATTCTTCAGCACTCGTTTTCGCAACGAGTTGTCGGAGCCTGGAATGGACTCCCAGAGGACGTCATACGGGCATATACGACAAATCCACTCAAACATTCACGGGATATATTTGCTAGAAAAATACCGTTCATTCTCCCAGGAAGGCACTGCTACATCATACCAAATATTTGCACACACATACAGCTTACTGTGAAAGGCTGCGCCTTGATCTTGTTGTTGCAAAAATATCATCTTTCTACGTGAATAATTTACTCACTACTTCAAGTTAACATATGCATGTTAACTTGAATATTTTCAATGAGCCTTATGCTGACTGTATGTTCGCCCCCATTCCTTTTCGCAGCGAGTTTTCGATACATTGAGGGGATTCCCAGAGGACGTCATACGGGTATACATTGCAGACACATTCAAACATAAACTAGATTTATATTCGCTTGACAAATGCCATTCATTCTTACAGGAAGGTACTGCTTCATCATACGAAAGCTTTGGACATACATACAGATAACGGTGATATCTATTATTTGACATTGGTTATCATCAGTCCCTCAAAATGACTGTGCCTATATTTCACTTTTACAAAACCATTGTCTTTCTACATGAATATGTTACTCAATAATTTCCGTAACATGTCTTTAAACTGCAATATTGTAGGTGCCATTTTTAATAGGGTCTTCAAAGGCAATGCCTAGTACCCTTAAATTCACTGAAGTATACTGAGCTATCTGCAGAAGGGAGCAATTTGTTTGTTTTTGTTTGTTCCTCTTTTCTTAAGAGAATGAAAGCACCAAAGAGGTGCTATAGCAATAAACATATGAATATTACTATCATAATTGCCATTGTCCCACAATAGTAAGTACACAGATTGGAGTTGCCAGTTACATCAATAACTATGGCATTCGTTAAATAAATAGGGCAGTTCCTTTATGAGCGAGTGTATGATATGACTGATGGTTCGAGTTTCATCAAATCTTAACAACATGGTCTTGTGTTTAAGCTCTGACCGGTTTTAAAGGTTTCATAAAAGCATTAGAACAGTTAATATTTGAAGCGACAGGCTTTGTAATGAGAGGCGAAGGAGAGAAAGGATCCCGGAGAACCGATCGCCAACAAATTACTGCATCCCCTTCAGTATTCCTGAGGATTTCTGTGCACTACGCTCATATCTAGCATGAATTTTGCAAACTTGGAAATCTTCCATCAGAGCAAATCGCTATAGTAGAGCCTCCCCCATTTTTAATAGAGCCATTCGGGAGGATGGTGGATAAGGATGTATCACACTTTCTCCGCATACTAATCAGACAGACTCTTCTGCAAATAAAGGACGATTGTTTATTGATCAGTGATAAGACATTCGTCAAATTTTATCTCGCCCACATTTAGATTTTAAAGTATAATGGTAATATGGAGGGATCGGTTAATTCTGGTATAGCAATCGTGTGTCTCTCAGAATACGCAATCCTGCCAGACGCAAAAAGAACTTATTTGTAGTTTGCTTATTGATATCGAGCAGGATCAATGGAGCGGCTATCAATTCAGTAAAATCTATAAGAGGAAAGTAATACATCACTGTGATGAACGGAGTAAAAAATACAACCTTTCCGAAGTACGTATGAAACAATGCTAGTGGTAACCAACGGCATAAACTTTACCATTAATCGCAGGTCATATAAGAACTGAACCTCCTAGAGAAAGTAACATTACGGTGTGCATGAATCTATAGTGTAGGAGTCCCCAGAGCCGCAAATGTTATCGATTACCTGGTAGAACAGCAGGCAGGTATGACGGGTAATGAAAGGCATCGTGGTACTAAAAGTCCAAAAATAAGAAAGTGCTCAAATATCTTGCTAAAATTCCCTATTAGACGTCTGCTGTGCAACGAAAACACACGAAATACTAGAAGAAACCGAATACTCCAAACCCAATAGATCAAAGTTCACCTTGTTAAGTGAAATCTCCAAAAAATATTATACAAAATATTTTTTTGTTTCAAGATCAAAAAATTAACCGGGACACAAAAAGACTACTTTTATAGTACTCTCTGTGTAATTTGTTTGAGTATTCCACATACCTATTTACATGCTTGTAAATTTTTTGAATAGCTGTGATATCCGAGTGCGACTATTTTTAGTCCTATTTTTTATCTTCGTAATTTTTAATTCGACTCCTCTGTAATTCTTAAGAGGAATTAAGCTTACTCAGAAAATCAATGGAAGAACACAGCAGAAAGCCAAAGAAGGAATACCGGGACCAAGATCAGTCTTTCAAGTGTGCTCGCGATGACGACCAGTCGGTGACCGAACTTACTGTAGTTACTGCTTATAATAATTATATTAAAACGCAGGGATTGCCCCCGAGGTTTCATTATTTGGCATCTGAGGAACGGTTGGACATCCAACGTTCTGAAATTGAGGTAGCAATTTTTAGTTCTGTTAATCAGTTGGATTTTTTACTAGCGCCCAGTTGCAGCACGCGTCCATAAACCGCGAGTCGTGCGTCAAGGAACATCCGAACATGAAAATTTAACTCGCATTCACTCTTGTTCTGGTGTAAGACACTCTTCACGCCCGGGTTATTCGCGCAAGTTATCAAAGGACGCTCGCATACCTAAACCATCCCCTCGGCGCCGTGGTTTGACGCGAAAATCGCCCCCCCGGACCAGGTCTTGTTCAAGTCAACCCATGCAAGGATGGCCCGGGCAGAGAAAACCATCGCAACATCACATTCAGTACAAGGAAGTGAGTTTTATTTTCAAATGCCCTTTCTGCGCCATCCAACCGTGAGAGCTTTCTCTCCAGGCTTTTTTAACGAGTGCTTCCGTCCTGTAACCTAGGTCAAATAGAGATGCAGGGGGCCATTTATCCGTTCACAGGGTAGCTTGTTTTTTATAACTTGCCCAAATGATCAATATTATTACAAATTATTTTGCAGTGAAGATGGCGTGTGTACGCGTATCGCGTATATCAAGCTGTAGACACAGTCGCGCGAATAATATACTTTTAAAGAACCGAGCTGAACATGACCGTTTTTGAAATGGCAACTGATGACTCAAGTGTTCGTTCTCTTCCCCCGTCTTATTTACTGGGCCAACGGAAGGGATTTCAACAGATGACTCGGTCCATCTCAGTCCCCTTGTACGCGAGAAGCGAAACCACACGGTGTATATTGCAAAACATTTTAGCATAATAATAATTTGGCCATAGACTGGAAAGCAGCCTCCTTCATCACAGTCTATCAGGCAGGCTTCGCAGAAATAGAACGACAGTTTGGGATATCTGTCCTCGTTCACTTCTTGAAATTACTCAGACTAAGATCTCAGTAATGTTATCTTTGACTTAAATCCGTTGTTAGCGTTATCATTTGAAGGTGCCATAGGTTTGGGGTTCGCACTATACTTTTTCATTTTTGGCCCTAGTCAGAGCCTTAATGCTAAGGTCCAACGTGGCTGATACGTATTCGGTTATCAGCTCCTGTGATCAAGTGATTTTAATCCGTTGATGCAAAAGATGGCTGACTCCAATTATTCATAAAAGAGCAATTTTAGTGAATGGCACAGACTATGCCATTCGCGACTTATTCCCGCAATTTTTTTGTTATCTTTCCTATATGGACGATGTGGTCGCTGGTGCCGCCGTTCATTAGTAGTTTGTAGATGCCTTGGATATTTCAGATTATTTAAGAAGTTTGTACAATGAAGATTATTTTTAAATTATGGTTTCTTCGCATTGTTAATTTTCATGCACAATCGTCATACCTCTACTAAAATTAACCATTCACATGCTAAGCTACAGTTTGTGGAGTCATTCTGCTTTTGTTCTTTTTCACTCCTCTTTCTCTCTAGAACACCATTCCGCCTACAGATGGCACATTTAGTAATAGACGCATTCCCGCAACAACCAAATCAATCTCTCACATTTTTCATAGATTTTGAAGAATTCGAGTAGGCAGACTTATGAAAATTTCGCATTTTGGTCGGCTTTGTTGCAAATAAATACACGAAGTATAAAAATGCCCCAAGTTGAGCCCATTTTTATAATTTGTTTACTGCGAAGTACAAAATATAAGAGACAGTAAGTTTCTCATCGTTTTGCAAAGCTTGTCAACTATTGTATAAATTTGACCTAAGCTACCGCTAGATGACTGTATTTAAGCATTTTGAATAATAAAAACGGCATTCTAGCTCATGATGCCACAACTCACATCCTCACAACCTGAAAACAAAGCAAATAGTTTCTATAGCTCAATCCGCCATCGATATAGACTTGCAAAAGGAGGCGGATGAGTCAGAAAGGGGAAATATACGTAATTAAATGGCTAATATACTAAAAAAAACTCAAAATAAAAGTTTCTTCATAAATTGTTTGACAAAATTTAAGGTGCTTAAACCTTGGGTGACTCTTCTTTACTTGTTGGTTTAAAAATTTGATAAATTGCATCGGATTCTGTATACGTACTCCATACTTACTGGAAAGGGAATGTGCATCTGAAATTGATGCGTCCTGGGAAAAAATTATATCGTTTAACGAGGGTGACTGAGCTTACCTAGTTTGCTACAATCTTCAAGCCGTTGAATTCATTGCAGGAAATCCTCCTTACTATGTTAATCAGTTATTGTGACTTTCCATATGGAACTTTACCTCTGGTCAACTACTTGTTACCTTCTATCATTTCCAGTACTCAAAAGTCGCTTTCTTGCGAAGTAGTTTATTCAGTTATGTACATTATTTGTTCCTGTCTGCATTTAATTCATATTCAAATTGTACAAGAACCTCCAACCACGTTGATTCGTAGTGTTTTGTCTTGTTTAATTTTTTTCAGAGGAGGAGGCCAGAAACTTGATGTCCGGTTTCTTAAGTACGAATAAATTATGAGCCCTCAAAGTAATTTTTAGGCATATCCATGAATGATTTAAAAATTGAGAGCTTACATTTCCTCCGAGCGATAAACGACTCTGTTTTTGTAATCGTGACATTTTTCCTGTCTCAAAACATGAAATGATAAAAGAAAGACAGATTTGCGGAATCGCTAACTTTCAACATCGTTATTTTACGAAAAACTGTCACAACTAATGACAATTTCGCGTAACAGTTGGCTACCACGAATTGTATGATCGATTGAAAATCCATTTGTAGCGTCTGAAGGCAGATCCTAGAAGTATCAGTTCGAGCACTAACTTCGTGTTTTTCAGTGGATCTTGGGTCATTCTTTGATCTAAAGCTCATTGTTTGGAACTCTACACACGGAAAAAAATGCCACATTTCTCTTTATATCTGCAGATCTAATCCCACTATGATGATATTAACGTCATCAGTTAATTTTTCAAGACATTTGAACAGTGTCTTTCAGGAGTATTCCAAAATAAGCTTGGAAACGTGTTTCTTACACCTTTAACCACTAACCTATAAAACCATAAGCGTTTTATCTCTGTTGTCCTTAGGAATATTTAAGCATTTTTCCGTCCGAGTGGTACAAAGGGTAAAAACTGGAGTACATTCTCCCACAGACCTCAGACCTTTCCGCCCAGAACATTCCGATCCTAGGCTAGCATTAACTAAGACATAAAGCCTGTCGTTTATAACGCCGGACACTGCCTCGTTCACGTGCCTCTGCGGAGCCACAATAGTGGCCAGACAGCATCAAAAACGCTGAGAAGAACCTTAGTTCATGAAAGCCAATTGAAAATAACTCCGAAATACCGAAAAATATGTGAAATACGTTAACCTTCCGTTCCCTACTGTTTTTAATAGCCGCCTGTAATACCATAGATTGAAGTTTTTTTATTTTGTCTTTTCTTTGCACCATTTTGTGAGGGCACTGATTAATTTTGCAGAAAAGATTAAGTGGAAGTCAGGTTCTGATAATTAACTTGAATATTACGATTTATGATTGTTTGATGCTTTTTACTTTAGATCTCTGCAACGCACTTATTTGAAAGATTAGCTTCTCACAATACTTTAGGATTTTTCAGGGCACACTAGTATTGCTACATTGTCATCATTAGAATTTATTATTAACCTCTTAAAACTTTGGAATGAAGTGGGAATGATTGAGGACGGCAAAATCAATGGATATAAGGCATCATACTATTCGGGCAGAAGAATTTAAAAGTCTCTGGATTAGTTCATTGAATGGAAACATTTTTTATTTCCAATAGTAAATTTTCGAGAATATACTTATCGTGAAGTCTGATATTTTTTCTAAGGACGAATGACAAACTTTATTACGTACATTCGAAAACCTCCATTTAATGTATGTTACCTAAGGGATGTTGGTTAGTTATAGGTATCTCCCAGCATCCACAATATCCGATAAAGATATCGGTTGATCTAAGCCTTACAAAAACAATCTTGATGTCTTAGAATATATTACGGATTATTCACTCATTTAAATGCCACAGCTTCAACAGCATTGGCATTTCTGCAGGTAGACACATGTCCTGGTCATTGTGAATTTGAGAGTTGCCATTGGTTAAGTGTACTCTTCTACTTACAGAGAACTAGCACCCTAATAGTATATTACTACTCTCCGTGCGGTCTATTTCCGCCCAAAATAACTATTCGACGACTCAAAATAATTACTGTCAGTATCAACCAGTGAGCCTGGTTTAGATAATTTTTCAGCAAGAACTGTTGTGGCCCTGCCAGAAAACCCATAGATGTTTGTTTGAAATGTTAGCATGTGCCCCTTACGAGGTTTCTGTGACGCCACCACCGTCTCCTACTGCAGTTATATTAGCTCGGTTAGCCCAACTGGCCATACAACTACCACTATCCTTATTTACTCTTTCAGATTGAGGGCTTGGACTTGGAGATAAAAGCAAGAGACGAAATTATTGGCAAACTTGTGAACAAGAACCGTTCACTGACACTAGCTTATGACGATTTACGGGACAAATATGAGTCGAAGGAAGCAGATCTTAGTATTCAGTTGCAAAACATTAGAGCACGTGTGGCCGAAACCACAAAGCATCTCAGGCAAGCGTCCGGTCAATCCAGGGCTACAAGAGAAGTGGTGTCGGCTGTGCTCGAGGGCCAACGAAGACTGAGCCAGCCTTCCAATCGACCTACGAAATGGAATACCCGCTGCCAGTGTTGCTCTGAGGTCTTTGGTTTTGCTGAAGCTATTTTTAACGCTGCTCTATCCTCCAGCCGAGTTTTGGACAAATTGGCGCCCTTGGAAGGGCTTCTGGCGAAACAGAAAGCTTGCAAAGATTCCACAAGCCAGCCTTCCCTGCCCTCTGTCTGTGATTCCACTGAGGTGAGATCTGTTCTCGGGGAACTCTTTGCCATCTTCGAGCCTGTTCTCGAAAGTCCTCCAGTCAGGGAGGTCGAAGAACTTGAAAAGCGCCTCAAAGATACCGAGACAGAGGTTGCAAGACTTACTGAACTCACCAGACGATTACAGAAAGACCTCCAAGAAAGTCAACTTTGCCGATCGCGGACTTCCGTACATTCCGTCTCCAGTTTCGCCCCCTCTTCAGGGATCGAAGTTCCGTACATGAACGCTTATGATTCAATTAAAGACAGAGAGTTCAACCATCGCCGTTTACGAACCGTCTCTGACGCACGCAAGGCTGCAAATCCACACCTGTCTTCCGCAGCTGTTGCCTCCTGGCTTGACCTTGCCACCACCACACCAACCGTCTCCGACTCCTCATTCCTTACCTCTGCTTCCACCGCGAGTGACTCTCACAGACCAAAAGGAGAGTCTGGAGACCAGACCTTGGCTTCAGAATCGGAAGCGCTTATCGCAGCCAAGGAGTTGGAGTTGGCGGAGCTTCGACGTAAAGATATTAAGTGGGCCTGCAAGGTTGTCCCACTGTTGGAGAAGAGCGCCGAAATTGCAGCTATGCGCAAGTCGGCTGCGGCCACTTCGTCTGCTAAATGCGTTGAAGCTGAGGCTTTCGAGCCCCCAACAACTTCCACCGAAGAGGATGTCTCTCAGGGCTCTTCTGCAACCTACACAAAGGCAGATGGACAACAGTCCCTCGATATTTCTGAACTTGAGGCGCGTATTACGGAGGTGCGGACTGATCTGTCTAGCTTTGTCCAGATTTTCAGTCAGGACGAGCTGAGAAGACAGGATAGCGACAGACTGCAGGTCCTGGCAGAGCAATTAGCTGACGCGCTTGATGATGCAAGTGTCCTCTTGCGAAGCCCTGGCGTTTCATGCAGGAACTTGCCGAACGAGCTTGGTTACACCGAAGAGGTCGAGAGCAGCGACCGAGTGGACTCTGCCGAAATCAACCCCGTAAGTTTCTCCTCCTCTGCAGAAGTTGTTCATTTTGCGCCAATATAAGATACTTTCATATTGAACCATTTTCATCACGTTGCACCGAATCCTGGGTGCCGACCCTTGTGAATCGCTGGGACGTTTAAAATAATCGATAGATGGATTTTCAAAGGCTTGAATTCCAGAAGACAAAAAAGTAGTTGTTCGGAAATCCTAGGACGTGAGAGAAAGAACGCTTGTTAATTGGGACATAAGCTTGATAATCAGAGACCGTAATGGAGCAGGGAGATTCACATGGCCTGAAAAATATTGCTCGGAGGCCAGCTCAAGTCATCTTCCTCCCAAAATCTTGCCGGATGGTGAGCATTTCTCACTGATTTTCTGTGCTTGCATAAGTGCAACCCAATTTCTCAGAAAGAATGCATTTACTGTTCAATAATTCGGATAAGTTTATGGAAAATGACTCGTACTTCAAACTTAATGTTTTAACTCGCCAAATATTTGATATTAAAACACTCAGTCATTTAAGGCTTTTTTAAGTGTGCCCTTTTTCACTTGCATCTAGGGTTTCAAATCTACGTAATTATGTAAATGTATTACTGAAACGGCTCATGCTGGCACCCCACAAATTCTCGAAATAGGAATTTAATCACAAGGGAAATATTCCCACCTTCATGCTTTAACTTTAAAGAAGACATAATTTACTTGACAAACTTAACGAGAGAGGGCAACTGTATCCCTGTTTTCTGGGAGACGATTGGAATTATGGAAGCATTAAAAATCAGCACAAAAGTGGACATCATTAGAACACTTATCGAACGGGCCCAACAAAGGTGATTTCAAGGCTCCGAACACGTAGGCTCGCCCGCTACCATGCAGAGTTAAATGAGGAGTATGTGTCCTGTCCCATCTACGTATGACGTTATTATACACTGAACAGTCTGCTGGATTCACTGTACATGCTCTTGAGTATGAGTGCCTTGTGGACCTTGGTTAACCGTGACAGTCTTCATCACCTCTGACACTTGCCTAATGGGGAAGGTATGATCGAGATTGTTACTTCAACATGTTTGGTCTCTTGGCATGAACATGTATGTAGTCTAACAACTCTGTGTCCAGGGAAAAACATCCTCTTAACTGGCGTCAATTATTGTCGTAGCCACACAGATAGGCCCTCGGTAAAATACAGGTAGCCATTCTGTTTGTTCAAAGATGAATAGACTGTGTTCTTCATGCGGTTGAGGGGCCGCCTCCGTTCTGAATTGCGCCTATTCAGGCCACCTCCGGGCAAATTAGGTTGTTTTATGATGCAACACACCACGAATCCCACCCCAGTTCTTCGCTGTCCGCCTGTATTATCCGAAGTTCCCTCTTTTTGGCTAAAAGCTATGCCGAAGTTGGTATGCAACCACCGATTTTTAAACCTTGCTTTTAATCTGCCCCCTCCTAGTTCTTAGGGGTTTAAAATCGACCCTAAACTCCCAAGATGTTCGGCATATGTTTGAACTCAGATATTTTCGGGCTTGGCAAAGTAATGGCTTGTCTCTCTGTCTTCTTGCAGGAGGAATCCAGAGTGACACCTGCTGCCATACAACAACAGCTCTCCCTCATTCGGCAATTACAAGCCGACCTTAAACTGGCATTTCAAAGTCTGCCTGCTTACGCGCGAGACGCTGTCCAGGAAACGAGTTCATATAATTTCGCTCATTTGTCCCCTAAGCGCCGAACAAGGGATAAGTTGGTGGACTGCTGTCATGGTTTCCTTGAGGAAGATGGGGCGACCGCCCTCGAAGAGCACCAGGATGAGACGATGGCACATCTTCGCGATCAGGTCGCTAGCCTTCAGGACCAGCTGGCTCGACGAACAAGCGAGATCGAAGAAGCCAGGAATCTCATTGTAAAACTATACGAAGAGACGGCAGATACTTATGGTGGCCTCTACCCCCCGTTGAGTGCCCTTAATCGCAATGCCCGACTGTGTCTGCTGATTCAGATGTTCTTCGGCTCGCAAAACAACAAAATATCTGAACTGGAATCCAGGATCCATGAAAGCGAGGGTGAAGGAGCCAAATTACAAGCATGCATTAGCCGTCTTTGTGAACAACTGGAGGAGGGCGTTGAGGCCGGGAAGGTTTTAAGTGAAACCCGAAAAGAACTCATCAGTCGTATCATAAACCTCACACAGGAGAATGCTGCCGAAGAAGAGGATGAGCTGGTCGCTATGGATCATGCATTATTTAATAAACCTCAGAGTCCCCTCGCGGCTCATGAGAGCTTCCCGGGCTGCGACAATAAACGCTTCGCTCACTTGCTGAACGGAGTCACGGACATCAAGTGGCAGGCCAGTCTGTCGCCTAAGATAACCGAAGTCGTGATCGCTAGGCTGACAAACTGGGCAAAAGATTTGGCTGCAAAGTCAGCATTTTCCCAGGCAACCGAGAAAGAACTGAATACAACTCAATCGAACTTGGCCAAGTTAGCTGAACAGTTGGTAGAAACGAATGCAAACTTGAATGCAAGTAAGCAGGAAATAGTGGAGTTGCAGACGAAGCTTCACGACGCCGAACAAAAGCTGCGTTTATATGCTGACGCACCAAACGAGGTCGTGAGTGATTTGTTTCGTCTTCCTCCACCACCCATAACTGAAACCGATTGGAAGGTCAGTACCCCCAACGTTTCCATAGTTGATGCCTGGACTCAGAGCCAACCAGGCGATATGGGGAATAAGACAGCGCTTTGTCATACTGACGATGTGAGTTCTGGAACAGAACCGGATGAAAATACCCGTCTCTTGGAATCATTCGATGACTTTACCTCAACTTTGCGGCTGCCTGAAACGCGGCCTGATGTCGTCAAGTCTGGAGACTCCGAAGAATTCGAGCCATACACGACCGCTTTTGTTTCTACGACCACCCAGTCTGTCCCTAAAATGACAAATGTTGATCCGTTTGGCCGGTCGACTATCGAACCAGACCTTGCCGAAACGTCCGCCCAAGAGTTAGGTGGTTTTGCATCTTCACAGGAGATAGATGACACTTTGAATCCATCAGTCACCTCTGCGGAGCTGGAAAGCTGTATTTCCTCTTTAAGAGCCCAACTAGAGAAGGCTGACGTAGAACACCAGGTAGGTGTTGAACTCCTAAGAGGAAAGCTCTCAGCTGCTCTCGATCGTCTCAGAGGATTACAAGTCGTACAATCAGCGTACCAGACTGACCTTCAAAGGTTAAAAATGGTGCTGGCCTTGAAGACAAAACAGGAAGAGGAGTTGAACAGAACCATTACTTCAATGACCAAACGCATGACAGAACTGGTATGCCAGGTGGACAGCTTGAAGGATGAGTGCCTGCTGAAGGAGTCTGAGAAGACGGACGTCCTTATTGAGTTGGAAGGTTTGCGTGGTCAGCTAACCGATGCGACTGACGAAATGGCTGGTCTGCGTAACGCTCTGGCAGAGTATGAAAGCCTACAGAAAAATATGAGTTTTGTTTTGACCCAGAAGGATGCTATGCTGGCTGAGGCTAAGTTAACCGAAAGCCGACTTCAACGCAAACTGGAGTTAGGGAAGTCAGAATTGGCCAATCTTCAGGCATCCTACGACGAACTAGGTAGAGTAAGTGAACTGCTGCTTCGTAACACTATTTTTGTGGGCGAGACCATCGATTGGCATGTGAATACGCAGCCAGGAACTGAATCGCAGCCCTCTGGCCTGAGTGAGAGTACACGGAGTGCAATCCAACGATGGAAGTCCTCTTCCGCGCTCGACTCCTTCGCAGAATTGGTGCTGGTTAAAGAAGGTCTCCAGTGCTCCGACCAGCTTCAAAACACCATGACCGAATTGCAGGCCAGCATGGAAGCTTACAGACGTATCGCGACAGAGCAGAAAGCCAAGGTCCTCAGTGAAGTCTCTGACTCAAAAGATGGTCAAGCTGCTGTGACCGTTGATAGCGAAGAACCTCTTCCTTGGAATCCTTGCTGTGTGTCAGCTGTGAGTTACATTGCGGCTGTGGCTCACGAAGAGCCCTTGCACTTCAATCTGCTGCGTGAACTAGCCTACTCTGAAGCCTGCCGCGTACGCCTTGCGGGAGCACTTGCGGCCGCTGAACAACAAGTTGGTGAGTTAAAGGCATTACTTGAGTCCTTACAGATGGAGGTGGAAATGAATCACGCAGAAATCGCTGCCCGGAACAGACAACTCATTCTGCAGGATGCTAATGATGCAGCATTGGCGACAACTGACGAAGTGCCTGGCCTTCATCCGTCGTCCCAAAAGCCGGGCGGTGATACCCACAATTCCGTCACTTTGGGGTTTGTCGAGATGCCAGTAGAGACCAAGGGTGAAAAACGGCATAGCCCTGACTCTCTGATGCTTGTAACTGCTGCCTCTAGGCCCGAAAATTACAGACGGGCAATTGACCGGCTTCGAGGCCTCATCGATCGACTACAGGAGGCGTTTAAGTCGAGAGAAAAGGTCTTTAGCCTTCTCGTTCACAGTTGGACACCAGCTGAACAGGAGACGGAAATTCTTGTTTCAACCCTTGACGCCCAACTAGATGAAATTGCGACGAGCCTCCAGAACATTGAAGCTGAGTTAGTCGCATCCCCTGTTTGCGGTTCGAGGCGACCGCCATCTTTGTCGTCTGCGTCAGGTAGGTCGTCAGGTAAGTCAGCAAGGTTAGCTGATGCATTGGTCAAATTGGAAAGACAAAAACGCTACATGTTGCGCCTGTTTGAGAAGATTTATGAGCGACTGCTTTCGCTGGAGAGCTCCGAAAACAGAGCCATAGGCGATGACTTCATCGCAGCGGAACAACAACCTCTCACTGACACATCTTCGCATTCAACACAACGTGCGTCGGACGGGGCACTCTCCTGGGAAGAGCATGCAAGGAAGTTAGAAGCCACCATCAGCGCAAAGAGCGCACTCATTGACAATCTCAGCAGCATGCTAAGAGAATTACAGCTAAAAATCAATGGACTCGAACAGAGGTGCACAGATTCGGAGTTTGCGAAACAAACCATGACAGAGAAGCTAGAAGAGGCCGAAAAAAACCTTCGCAGAATTGTATCAGGCGAATTGGTCCCTGCAAAATCGGGTAAAATATCTGAAGAAGCAGTCGTAGAGGCCATTGCGATGTCTCATAAAAACCAGAGACAAGACAAATTAGAGAACAAAGAAGAAGAAAAAAATATAGGCACATTTATAAGAGAAATAGCCGATATAATTAAAGGAGGGGACAGAGAAGAGGAGAACCAAATGGGAGATTTCACCGAAAACGGTATAAAGGAAAGACTGAGGGAGATTAAGGAAAGGTCAGAATCAGAAAAAGCCGAAAGAGGAAGACTACTGGGAGCCCTAGCAAAATTGAGGGAAAAAACACAAAAACTGGAAGAGGAGATAAACGAGAAAAGTAAAGCGCAAAGTGAAATGGAGGACAGAGAGAGTAAAACAGAAATGGAAAGAGAAAATCTTAAAAAAATGCTATCAGGTGTGCGAGAGGAGTTGGAAGAGAGTCGGGCTGCTGTAGTGGCAGCAACGAAGCGCATGAAAGAGGTTGAGGGTGAGAGGAGTGCCCTGCAAGGCCAGTTGGAGGATTCCATGGCAATGATGGCGGATGCTGAGAGGAGAAGAATTGCATTAGAAGAAGGTAGAAGGGATTCGGAGGAGGCCGTGGAGCAGTTGAGAGGAGACAACGAGCGGCTGTCTAAGGAGTTGGAAGGATTGAGGGTGCAGCTGAGTACTTTGGAAGCGCAGTTGGGTGAGGCTTCAAGGGAATTGGAGTCAAAGAGTGACGAACTGTCCGCGGCAAGTGGAAAGGCTAGCGCGAGCGAGGTGTTGGAGACAGAGAACGCGAATTTGAAGGCGATGCTGTCTGGCCTGCGCGAGGAGTTGGAGGAGAGTCGGGCTGCTGTGGAGGCTGTTTCGAAGCGCTTGGAGGAGGTTGAGGGTGAGAGGACTGCCCTGCAAGGCCAGTTGGAGGATTCCATGGCAATGATGGCGGATGCTGAGAGGAGAAGAAGTGCATTAGAAGAAGGTAGGAGGGATTCGGAGGAGGCCGTGGAGCAGTTGAGAGGAGACAACGAGCGGCTGTCTAAGGAGTTGGAAGGATTGAGGGCGCAGCTGAGTACTTTGGAAGCGCAGTTGGGCGAGGCTTCAAGTGAATTGGAGTCAAAGAGTGCCGAACTGTCCGGCGGTAAGTGGAAAGGCTAGCGCGAGCGAGATGTTGGAGACAGAGAACACGAATTTGAAGGTGATGCTGTCTGGCCTGCGCGAGGAGTTGGAGGAGAGTCGGGCTGCTGTGGAGGCAGCCTCGAAGCGCTTGCAGGAGGTTGAGGAAGAAAAGGCTGTTCTGGGTGATGAGTTGGCTAGTATTCGTTCGTCCCCAGCGGTCGTAGCGACGGAGGCTGTGACCCCTAGCTGCAGAGCCGATGATATCGCCTGTGGAGGTGATGACGGTTCAGGCAGCGAGCAGTGCGCCGGAGGCGCCTGCAGAAGGATCATTGGCAGATTTGGCGAGTGTAATGTCGGCAGTGATGGAGTTGAACTTGTCTCTTGGCCTGGAGATGGAGACGAAGGCAGAAGAAGCGCCGACAGCATTGCTGTTGAAGGAGAACTTAATGTCCGCTTGCGTGAGGGTGCAGGAAATGCAGCATGCTTGGAAGGATGAGGCGACCAGGAGTGCCGAGGTGGTGAGTGCTCTGAGGCTCGAATTGGAGGCATTGAAGTCTGACCTGTGCGCTGCCAATGCGAGGTGTCAAGCTTTGGAGAGGACTGCAGAAGGTAGATCAGCGATGCTGAAGGATCAAGCCCTGTCTAGTGATGGGTACGAGGAGGAGCTGGCGGATCGGTTAAAGGAGAGGTGCCGGCGGCTGCTTGAGAGTCTTGCGACAGACGGTGTCGATGTGGATGGTGATGCAGAGGACCCGATTGGTTTGCTGGACGACGCCC
This sequence comes from Schistocephalus solidus, assembly GCA_017591395.1. Classification (NCBI taxonomy): domain Eukaryota; kingdom Metazoa; phylum Platyhelminthes; class Cestoda; order Diphyllobothriidea; family Diphyllobothriidae; genus Schistocephalus; species Schistocephalus solidus. The sequence continues at coordinate 27,672 of WEDG01001535.1, forward strand.
TTAGAAGGGTGTGTGAGGATAGAAGACGTCTGGTAGCTAAGGTGGCGACAAGTGAACAGGAGGAGGGTGAGCTGAGGCGTACGATAGAATTCATTGAGGGTGGAAGTGGAGGCAACACGTGGCAAACTGGACGACGCGTTGGCCATGAAAAGACGAGTTGGAAGCGACGTGCAAGTTGGATGGAAGTCAGCTTGAGGAGCTGGAGTGGTACGCTGGAGGTTCTGTTGTCGAGTTTGTCCTCAAAAGGTGAAGGAGCTGGAGAAGATGGTGAGGGAAGATGGATGTGTCGATAAGGAGAGGGTTGTGGCGAAGATGGAAGAATTGAAGCAGGAGAAGATGAATTTGGATGGTGTGGTGGAGCATTTGAGTGGAGAGAATGAGAGGCTATCGGAGGAGGTGGAAGGATTGAGGGCGCAGCTGAGTACTTTGGAAGCGCAGTTGGGTGAGGCTTCAAGTGAATTGGAGTCAAAGAGTGCCGAACTGTCCGCGGCAAGTGGAAAGGCTAGCGCGAGCGAGGTGTTGGAGACAGAGAACGCGAATTTGAAGGCGATGCTGTCTGGCCTGCGCGAGGAGTTGGAGGAGAGTCGGGCTGCTGTGGAGGCAGCTTCGAAGCGCTTGGAGGAGGTTGAGTGTGAAAGGAGTGCCCTGCAAGGCCAGTTGGAGGATTCCATGGCAATGATGGTGGATGCTGAGAGGAGAAGAAGTGCATTAGAAGAAGGTAGGAGGGATCCGGAAGAGGCCGTGGAGCAGTTGAGAGGAGACAACGAGCGGCTGTCTAAGGAGTTGGAAGGATTGAGGGCGCAGCTGAGTACTTTGGAAGCGCAGTTGGGCGAGGCTTCAAGTGAATTGGAGTCAAAGAGTGCCGGAACTGTCCGCGGCAAGTGGAAAGGCTAGCGCGAGCGAGATGTTGGAGACAGAGAACACGAATTTGAAGGTGATGCTGTCTGGCCTGCGCGAGGAGTTGGAGGAGAGTCGGGCTGCTGTGGAGGCAGCCTCGAAGCGCTTGCAGGAGGTTGAGGAAGAAAAGGCTGTTCTGGGTGATGAGTTGGCTAGTATTCGTTCGTCCCCAGCGGTCGTAGCGACGGAGGCTGTGACCCTAGCTGCAGAGCCGATGATATCGCCTGTGGAGGTGATGACGGTTCAGGCAGCGAGCAGTGCGCCGGAGGCGCCTGCAGAAGGATCATTGGCAGATTTGGCGAGTATAATGTCGGCAGTGATGGAGTTGAACTTGTCTCTTGGCCTGGAGGTGGAGACGAAGGCAGAAGAAGCGCCGACAGCATTGCTGTTGAAGGAGAACTTAATGTCCGCTTGCGTGAGGGTGCAGGAAATGCAGCATGCTTGGAAGGATGAGGCGACCAGGAGTGCCGAGGTGGTGAGTGCTCTGAGGCTCGAATTGGAGGCATTGAAGTCTGACCTGTGCGCTGCCAATGCGAGGTGTCAAGCTTTGGAGAGGACTGCAGAAGGTAGATCAGCGATGCTGAAGGATCAAGCCCTGTCTAGTGATGGGTACGAGGAGGAGCTGGCGGATCGGTTAAAGGAGAGGTGCCGGCGGCTGCTTGAGAGTCTTGCGACAGACGGTGTCGATGTGGATGGTGATGCAGAGGACCCGATTGGTTTGCTGGACGACGCCCTTAGAAGGGTGTTTGAGGATAGAAGACGTCTGGTAGCTAAGGTGGCGACAAGTGAACAGGAGGAGGGTGAGCTGAGGCGTACGATAGAATTATTGAGGGTGGAAGTGGAGGCAACACGTGGCAAACTGGACGACGCGTTGGCCATGAAAGACGAGTTGGAAGCGACGTGCAAGTTGGATGGAAGTCAGCTTGAGGAGCTGAGTGGTACGCTGGAGGTTCTGTTGTCGAGTTTGTCCTCAAAGGTGAAGGAGCTGGAGAAGATGGTGAGGGAAGATGGATGTGTCGATAAGGAGAGGGTTGTGGCGAAGATGGAAGAATTGAAGCAGGAGAAGATGAATTTGGATGGTGTGGTGGAGCATTTGAGTGGAGAGAATGAGAGGCTATCGGAGGAGGTGGAAGGATTGAGGGCGCAGCTGAGTACTTTGGAAGCGCAGTTGGGTGAGGCTTCAAGTGAATTGGAGTCAAAGAGTGCCGAACTGTCCGCGGCAAGTGGAAAGGCTAGCGCGAGCGAGATGTTGGAGACAGAGAACACGAATTTGAAGGTGATGCTGTCTGGCCTGCGCGAGGAGTTGGAGGAGAGTCGGGCTGCTGTGGAGGCAGCCTCGAAGCGCTTGCAGGAGGTTGAGGAAGAAAAGGCTGTTCTGGGTGATGAGTTGGCTAGTATTCGTTCGTCCCCAGCGGTCGTAGCGACGGAGGCTGTGACCCTAGCTGCAGAGCCGATGATATCGCCTGTGGAGGTGATGACGGTTCAGGCAGCGAGCAGTGCGCCGGAGGCGCCTGCAGAAGGATCATTGGCAGATTTGGCGAGTGTAATGTCGGCAGTGATGGAGTTGAAATTGTCTCTTGGCCTGGAGATGGAGACGAAGGCAGAAGAAGCGCCGACAGCATTGCTGTTGAAGGAGAACTTAATGTCCGCTTGCGTGAGGGTGCAGGAAATGCAGCATGCTTGGAAGGATGAGGCGACCAGGAGTGCCGAGGTGGTGAGTGCTCTGAGGCTCGAATTGGAGGCATTGAAGTCTGACCTGTGCGCTGCCAATGCGAGGTGTCAAGCTTTGGAGAGGACTGCAGAAGGTAGATCAGCGATGCTGAAGGATCAAGCCCTGTCTAGTGATGGGTACGAGGAGGAGCTGGCGGATCGGTTAAAGGAGAGGTGCCGGCGGCTGCTTGAGAGTCTTGCGACAGACGGTGTCGATGTGGATGGTGATGCAGAGGACCCGATTGGTTTGCTGGACGACGCCCTTAGAAGGGTGTGTGAGGATAGAAGACGTCTGGTAGCTAAGGTGGCGACAAGTGAACAGGAGGAGGGTGAGCTGAGGCGTACGATAGAATTATTGAGGGTGGAAGTGGAGGCAACACGTGGCAAACTGGACGACGCGTTGGCCATGAAAGACGAGTTGGAAGCGACGTGCAAGTTGGATGGAAGTCAGCTTGAGGAGCTGAGTGGTACGCTGGAGGTTCTGTTGTCGAGTTTGTCCTCAAAGGTGAAGGAGCTGGAGAAGATGGTGAGGGAAGATGGATGTGTCGATAAGGAGAGGGTTGTGGCGAAGATGGAAGAATTGGAAGCAGGAGAAGATGAATTTGGATGGTGTGGTGGAGCATTTGAGTGGAGAGAATGAGAGGCTATCGGAGGAGGTGGAAGGATTGAGGGCGCAGCTGAGTACTTTGGAAGCGCAGTTGGGTGAGGCTTCAAGTGAATTGGAGTCAAAGAGTGCCGAACTGTCCGCGGCAAGTGGAAAGGCTAGCGCGAGCGAGGTGTTGGAGACAGAGAACGCGAATTTGAAGGCGATGCTGTCTGGCCTGCGCGAGGAGTTGGAGGAGAGTCGGGCTGCTGTGGAGGCAGCTTCGAAGCGCTTGGAGGAGGTTGAGTGTGAAAGGAGTGCCCTGCAAGGCCAGTTGGAGGATTCCATGGCAATGATGGTGGATGCTGAGAGGAGAAGAAGTGCATTAGAAGAAGGTAGGAGGGATTCGGAAGAGGCCGTGGAGCAGTTGAGAGGAGACAACGAGCGGCTGTCTAAGGAGTTGGAAGGATTGAGGGCGCAGCTGAGTACTTTGGAAGCGCAGTTGGGCGAGGCTTCAAGTGAATTGGAGTCAAAGAGTGCCGAACTGTCCGCGGCAAGTGGAAAGGCTAGCGCGAGCGAGATGTTGGAGACAGAGAACACGAATTTGAAGGTGATGCTGTCTGGCCTGCGCGAGGAGTTGGAGGAGAGTCGGGCTGCTGTGGAGGCAGCCCTCGAAGCGCTTGCAGGAGGTTGAGGAAGAAAAAGGCTGTTCTGGGTGATGAGTTGGCTAGTATTCGTTCGTCCCCAGCGGTCGTAGCGACGGAGGCTGTGACCCCTAGCTGCAGAGCCGATGATATCGCCTGTGGAGGTGATGACGGTTCAGGCAGCGAGCAGTGCGCCGGAGGCGCCTGCAGAAGGATCATTGGCAGATTTGGCGAGTGTAATGTCGGCAGTGATGGAGTTGAACTTGTCTCTTGGCCTGGAGATGGGAGACGAAGGCAGAAGAAGCGCCGACAGCATTGCTGTTGAAGGAGAACTTAATGTCCGCTTGCGTGAGGGTGCAGGAAATGCAGCATGCTTGGAAGGATGAGGCGACCAGGAGTGCCGAGGTGGTGAGTGCTCTGAGGCTCGAATTGGAGGCATTGAAGTCTGACCTGTGCGCTGCCAATGCGAGGTGTCAAGCTTTGGAGAGGACTGCAGAAGGTAGATCAGCGATGCTGAAGGATCAAGCCCTGTCTAGTGATGGGTACGAGGAGGAGCTGGCGGATCGGTTAAAGGAGAGGTGTCGGCGGCTGCTGGAGAGTCTTGCGACAGACGGTGTCGATGTGGATGGTGATGCAGAGGACCCGATTGGTTTGCTGGACGACGCCCTTAGAAGGGTGTTTGAGGATAGAAGACGTCTGGTAGCTAAGGTGGCGACAAGTGAACAGGAGGAGGGTGAGCTGAGGCGTACGATAGAATTATTGAGGGTGGAAGTGGAGGCAACACGTGGCAAACTGGACGACGCGTTGGCCATGAAAGACGAGTTGGAAGCGACGTGCAAGTTGGATGGAAGTCAGCTTGAGGAGCTGAGTGGTACGCTGGAGGTTCTGTTGTCGAGTTTGTCCTCAAAGGTGAAGGAGCTGGAGAAGATGGTGAGGGAAGATGGATGTGTCGATAAGGAGAGGGTTGTGGCGAAGATGGAAGAATTGAAGCAGGAGAAGATGAATTTGGATGGTGTGGTGGAGCATTTGAGTGGAGAGAATGAGAGGCTATCGGAGGAGGTGGAAGGATTGAGGGCGCAGCTGAGTACTTTGGAAGCGCAGTTGGGTGAGGCTTCAAGTGAATTGGAGTCAAAGAGTGCCGAACTGTCCGCGGCAAGTGGAAAGGCTAGCGCGAGCGAGGTGTTGGAGACAGAGAACGCGAATTTGAAGGCGATGCTGTCTGGCCTGCGCGAGGAGTTGGAGGAGAGTCGGGCTGCTGTGGAGGCAGCTTCGAAGCGCTTGGAGGAGGTTGAGGGTGAGAGGAGTGCCCTGCAAGGCCAGTTGGAGGATTCCATGGCAATGATGGTGGATGCTGAGAGGAGAAGAAGTGCATTAGAAGAAGGTAGGAGGGATTCGGAAGAGGCCGTGGAGCAGTTGAGAGGAGACAACGAGCGGCTGTCTAAGGAGTTGGAAGGATTGAGGGCGCAGCTGAGTACTTTGGAAGCGCAGTTGGGCGAGGCTTCAAGTGAATTGGAGTCAAAGAGTGCCGAACTGTCCGCGGCAAGTGGAAAGGCTAGCGCGAGCGAGATGTTGGAGACAGAGAACACGAATTTGAAGGTGATGCTGTCTGGCCTGCGCGAGGAGTTGGAGGAGAGTCGGGCTGCTGTGGAGGCAGCCTCGAAGCGCTTGCAGGAGGTTGAGGAAGAAAAGGCTGTTCTGGGTGATGAGTTGGCTAGTATTCGTTCGTCCCCAGCGGTCGTAGCGACGGAGGCTGTGACCCTAGCTGCAGAGCCGATGATATCGCCTGTGGAGGTGATGACGGTTCAGGCAGCGAGCAGTGCGCCGGAGGCGCCTGCAGAAGGATCATTGGCAGATTTGGCGAGTGTAATGTCGGCAGTGATGGAGTTGAACTTGTCTCTTGGCCTGGAGATGGAGACGAAGGCAGAAGAAGCGCCGACAGCATTGCTGTTGAAGGAGAACTTAATGTCCGCTTGCGTGAGGGTGCAGGAAATGCAGCATGCTTGGAAGGATGAGGCGACCAGGAGTGCCGAGGTGGTGAGTGCTCTGAGGCTCGAATTGGAGGCATTGAAGTCTGACCTGTGCGCTGCCAATGCGAGGTGTCAAGCTTTGGAGAGGACTGCAGAAGGTAGATCAGCGATGCTGAAGGATCAAGCCCTGTCTAGTGATGGGTACGAGGAGGAGCTGGCGGATCGGTTAAAGGAGAGGTGCCGGCGGCTGCTGGAGCGTCTGCGACAGACGGTGTCGATGTGGATGGTGATGCAGAGGACCCGATTGGTTTTGCTGGACGACGCCCCTTAGAAGGGTGTTTGAGGATAGAAGACGTCTGGTAGCTAAGGTGGCGACAAGTGAACAGGAGGAGGGTGAGCTGAGGCGTACGATAGAGTATTGAGGGTGGAAGTGGAGGCAACACGTGGCAAACTGGACGACGCGTTGGCCATGAAAGACGAGTTGGAAGCGACGTGCAAGTTGGATGGAAGTCAGCTTGAGGAGCTGGAGTGGTACGCTGGAGGTTCTGTTGTCGAGTTTGTCCTCAAAAGGTGAAGGAGCTGGAGAAGATGGTGAGGGAAGATGGATGTGTCGATAAGGAGAGGGTTGTGGCGAAGATGGAAGAATTGGAAGCAGGGAGAAGATGAATTTGGATGGTGTGGTGGAGCATTTGAGTGGAGAGAATGAGAGGCTATCGGAGGAGGTGGAAGGATTGAGGGCGCAGCTGAGTACTTTGGAAGCGCAGTTGGGTGAGGCTTCAAGTGAATTGGAGTCAAAGAGTGCCGAACTGTCCGCGGCAAGTGGAAAGGCTAGCGCGAGCGAGGTGTTGGAGACAGAGAACGCGAATTTGAAGGCGATGCTGTCTTGCCTACGCGAGGAGTTGGAGGAGAGTCGGGCTGCTGTGGAGGCATCCTCGAAGTGCTTGGAGGAGGTTGAGAGTGAGAGGAGTGCCCTGCAAGGCCAGTTGGAGGATTCCATGGCAATGATGGCGGATGCTGAGAGGAGAAAAAGTGCATTCGAAGAAGGTAGGAGGGATTCGGAGGAGGCCGTGGAGCAGTTGAGAGGAGACAACGAGCGGCTGTCTAAGGAGTTGGAAGGATTGAGGGCGCAGCTGAGTACTTTGGAAGCGCAGTTGGGCGAGGCTTCAAGTGAATTGGAGTCAAAGAGTGCCGAACTGTCCGCGGCAAGTGGAAAGGCTAGCGCGAGCGAGGTGTTGGAGACAGAGAACGCGAATTTGAAGGCGATGCTGTCTGGCCTGCGCGAGGAGTTGGAGGAGAGTCGGGCTGCTGTGGAGGCAGCCTCGAAGCGCTTGCAGGAGGTTGAGGAAGAAAAGGCTGTTCTGGGTGATGAGTTGGCTAGTATTCGTTCGTCCCCAGCGGTCGTAGCGACGGAGGCTGTGACCCTAGCTGCAGAGCCGATGATATCGCCTGTGGAGGTGATGACGGTTCAGGCAGCGAGCAGTGCGCCGGAGGCGCCTGCAGAAGGATCATTGGCAGATTTGGCCAGTGTAATGTCGGCAGTGATGGAGTTGAACTTGTCTCTTGGCCTGGAGGTGGAGACGAAGGCAGAAGAAGCGCCGACAGCATTGCTGTTGAAGGAGAACTTAATGTCCGCTTGCGTGAGGGTGCAGGAAATGCAGCATGCTTGGAAGGATGAGGCGACCAGGAGTGCCGAGGTGGTGAGTGCTCTGAGGCTCGGGTGGAGGCATTGAAGTCTGACCTGTGCGCTGCCAATGCGAGGTGTCAAGCTTTGGAGAGGGACTGCAGAAGGTAGATCAGCGATGCTGAAGGATCAAGCCCTGTCTAGTGATGGGTACGAGGAGGAGCTGGCGGATCGGTTAAAGGAGAGGTGCCGGCGGCTGCTTGAGAGTCTTGCGACAGACGGTGTCGATGTGGATGGTGATGCAGAGGACCCGATTGGTTTGCTGGACGACGCCCCTTAGAAGGGTGTGTGAGGATAGAAGACGTCTGGTAGCTAAGGTGGCGACAAGTGAACAGGAGGAGGGTGAGCTGAGGCGTACGATAGAATTATTGAGGGTGGAAGTGGAGGCAACACGTGGCAAACTGGACGACGCGTTGGCCATGAAAGACGAGTTGGAAGCGACGTGCAAGTTGGATGGAAGTCAGCTTGAGGAGCTGGAGTGGTACGCTGGAGGTTCTGTTGTCGAGTTTGTCCTCAAAGGTGAAGGAGCTGGAGAAGATGGTGAGGGAAGATGGATGTGTCGATAAGGAGAGGGTTGTGGCGAAGATGGAAGAATTGAAGCAGGGAGAAGATGAATTTGGATGGTGTGGTGGAGCATTTGAGTGGAGAGAATGAGAGGCTATCGGAGGAGGTGGAAGGATTGAGGGGCGCAGCTGAGTACTTTGGAAGCGCAGTTGGGTGAGGCTTCAAGTGAGTGGAGTCAAAGAGTGCCGAGACTGTCCGCGGCAGAGTGGAAAGGCTAGCGCGAGCGAGGTGTTGGAGACAGAGAACGCGGGTGAAGGCGATGCTGTCTGGCCTGCGCGAGGGTTGGAGGAGAGTCGGGCTGCTGTGGAGGGCAGCTTCCGAAGCGCTGGAGGAGGTTGAGTGTGAAGGAGTGCCCTGCAAGGCGGTTGGAGGGATTCCATGGCAATGATGGTGGATGCTGAGAGGAGAAGAAGTGCATTAGAAGAAGGTAGGAGGGATTCGGAAGAGGCCGTGGGCAGTTGAGAGGAGACAACGAGCGGCTGTCTAAGGAGTTGGAAAGGATTGAGGGCGCAGCTGAGTACTTTGGAAGCGCAGTTGGGTGAGTCTTCAAGTGAATTAGAGTCAAAGAGTGCCGAACTGTCCGCGGCAAGTGGAAAGGCTAGCGCGAGCGAGGTGTTGGAGACAGAGAACGCGAATTTGAAGGCGATGCTGTCTGGCTTGCGCGAAGAGTTGGAGGAGAGTCGGGCTGCTGTGGAGGCAGCCTCGAAGCGCTTGCAGGAGGTTCAGGAAGAAAAGGCTGTTCTGGGTGATGAGTTGGCTAGTATTCGTTCGGCCCCAGTGGTCGTAGCGACGGAGGCTATGACCCTAGCTGCAGAGCCGATCATTTCGCCTGTGGAGGGGATGACGGTTCAGGCGGCGAGTAATGTTTTTGGCTCGGGATGTGTTCAACGTGCTGATGATTTGGTTGGTGGTTTAACTGTTGATCCTTATAACCAGCCCGATGATGTTAAGCCTTTGGCGTCACCTTCGATATTTGCTGGATATATTCATCGTGGCACTGGTTCTCACTGTGTTTCTCTTCATGACTCTGCGACGATGACTGTTTCCTTTTCGGGTCATCCCTCCACTGCGGGTATACTTTCCGATTCCGACTCCTGCGTTTGTTATTTCGACAGTTCCGTCTCATCGTTTCACGCTGACTTTTGCCCTTTGTCTCTACCCTTATTCTATCGGTCCCTTCTCTCTAAATTGCTCCTTTTCGTAAGCTTTGCTGATGGATGTCTTCGTCAGCTAAATATTCCTGTGGACCTTCATTCTTTCCCTCTTTTCACCTCGTCATTTGATGCTTGCTCGAAAAAGCTAGCCAGTGTGCTTAGAGATGTGGAATTTGCTTTCCAGTCGGCTGTTCTCGCGGCCTCTGCCGAAAGCCTTTCGCTTAATACTATATCATCTCCATGTGATGTTGATTGGAAATTTCCTAATTTCACAGAACTGCTTGACACTGAGCCCAGTTCTAGTAGCCTTCTCTTTGACCATCAAGCTCTGTTGTGCCTATCCTCGTGCCTTTATTTTCAACTGCGTCGGGTTCTTTTGCGCGGCTTTGGTTTTGACCTGATAAAGGAATCCCCAACGCGGGAAGGACACCAAGAAAGTGAGAAACCTGAAGCTGATGCGCCTTCTGTAGGTGCCAGGAGGCTTTCTGAAAGCTGGCTGTCCTTCGCTGCTTTACTAAAAGCACTTCACCTGCCCAATGCGAATTACGCTTCCGAGGAAATCGCCGTAGAACATGACAGTCCTCTACCACTGTCACAGTGCCTTTGCTCTCTCCATCCGCGTTCTGTCCAGAGTCACATACTCTCGAGACTCCCCGGACGAGGACACTTACCAGAAGCCGTCGGAGCTTTCAGTTCAGTGCAGACTCTTGATGCAGCTTCGCAGACCCCAACTGAAATGCTGGACTTTCTTATTGGAAACCGGGGTGACTCATTATCGCCTGCACCGAAGCCCCAGCTGGATCCCTCTGCGTTCATCGCGCGACCTTCCCAGGGCAGACTCGCAACCAGTGATGGTTTTGAGGGCTTAAGTCCAGACGGGGAGGGATTTATGCCCTTATCTCTGGGTGTTGTTTCTCCTCTCGCTTCCATGCAGTTGAGTTGCCAGAGTGCTCCCTGCCTGGTCTGGTCAGAAGATCGGCGAGATCCACTGTCTATTGAAACTCTTCGGCTGCAAGCTTTGTCCTCACTGGACGCCTTCGCCCTCAAATTTTCCAAGTATAGTGATGTTCAGAGCTCACCATATGGTGATCAGTTCTTCCCGCTGTCCGCGCTTTCTGACCAGATTGCAAATCTGCGTGCTTGGCTTATTGATTCAGAGGGAAGAAGTGGTTTCAAGAATTCTGACCGAAGTAAAGCTGGGCGTAAGGAGGGGGCTGATGATGAGGAGGATATGACACCCCGCACAAGCCAAGGGTCTGCGAAGTTCACGTGCGAAACACAAACATGTCCTGAGCAGCAACCCGAACTAGGCATCTGCGAAGGAGGCGAAAGTCCTGTTTCGGAGGAAAGCGCCAATACGCCAGCCTTTGCGCAACCGACCAACGAAATTTTCCTGAGAAGATTGTTGAACGTAAGGGATACAGAAGTACTCTACCTTTTAACTCACATGCCCGAAGCGCAGGCACTGGCCGAGTCTGGCAGCCTGAATTCCCTGCCCTCAGCAGAATATATGGAAGCCCAAATGAAAATGTTTGCCCACTGGGATCTCGTTTCTCCGGTGGATGCCAAATGTCTGCCAATACACCGCGTTAAGATCATGTCTACCGCACCGGACCGAACTAAGCATACACGGTCGCCTGCAGGGATGGACTCGGACAAGATTCCTTCTTCAATTCTGGATGATGTGATGAAGGCAAGCAGACATTCACGCGTTAGGTTCACTTTCTTGCCATTCTTGAAAAGAATTTAAGTGCCAAAGTTAGACTACCCACGGATAAGCTTCCCGAAAAGGTACGGATAGCAGGAACTGCTAGCTTTAATTCATTTAGCATCATTAGCCAGTCGTGCCCGAAGCCCCGGCAGGAGAGACCGAAAATACAAATCCGGATCAAACTGGTCTGAGTTTAATGGTTTAACAGTTAAGCCCCAGACTCACAGGCCGCCGTCTGCGATCGGAACTCCCTAAAGTCGCGTTTACTGGTCTGAGATGATCGTAGGACGAATTCAGACGACCCACTTTGCCATGGCGTTATATTTTTGTTTTCTCAGTGTACATTCGGGTATAAGTATTACCTCAGATCCTCATATTCGGTGTACCTCCAAATTGTTTTTTAGTACAAGGACCCTGCCTGCCGACTGGCCTTTTAATTCGATTTATCCAACCAAGCTTATCTGCAACTGTGTAAGGCAACTGCGCCATAGTAGTTTTGCGTAGAATCATTAGTGCAGCGGTAAGGGATGCTTAGAATGACTTAAGCGTTATCGCAAGTGACTGCATTTAGATTGCTTGCCAGGAACCGGAATAAAACTCACCAATTTGCCTGACTAACGCTTATTCCCTTCGCCCCGTTCCTCTTCTTTTAGCGTTTCCAGACTTCTCATCTGTCGCCGTTGAAGCATAGAGATTACGTGTGGTTGGATTCCGATTTGGAAGCAGTAGTCAAATCACTGCTTCGTCGTTGTCATGCCCTTCTTAAGCTCATTGCCACACCTCTCAAAGGTCACCGTGGAAGCCGGTGTCGAAACCAACTTTCCAAGACGCATGTTAAGGAGTTCCATGACCTCTCACTGCAGTTGGCTCAGATCGTCGGCTGCAAGCCAATCACGACCAACACTGCGACATCGGTTGAGCCTCTTTCCAATGACACTTACACTGCCACTGAAGACCTCACCAGCACCGAGCCCATTCGATTCTGTTTAATGCCAGAACCCCAGGGCTACACACAGAATCGTCCAAACTTGCCCATCCTCGAATTGGTCACCACAATCAACCAGGCAACGAGTTTACCTGGGCTTAGATCTCTAGCCGAATTCCTCATCGACCAGTACCACATTTTGCAGACCGAGGTGAGTTCTCACAGCACTCCTCAGAAAACTCTGTAACTCTGACAGTTTCATTTTAAACTGCATCTTAGTCACAAAAATGTTAAGTCGTATCCACGATTTGTGCCCAAAGATGACCAATTTACTCCAGATTTATTTTTCAGAGTTCCGAGCCGACTCTGAAGAAGCTTCTCAACGTACCAACCAGCTTGAACTAAGCGGTTTCTGCCCTTCGGCTAAACTGAAACACCAGGCCATATCTAGCAAATCATGGTCGATCTTCATAATTCGGTCAGCACAAAACGCTGATGAGCTTATACTTACCTATTTCTGCAGGGGTTCTATTAGTGGGAATTCTCAGTGATTCGTCGGTTGCCTGGACTGTTGCCGGACAAGGCTGCCTTGCGCAGTTGACAACATTAGTTTGGGGTAGATTTGGAGCTGAGATAAGGTGGCAACAGAAATCCAAATATTCGTCTCCTTTATTGATTTTCGCGTGAAATTTCCCTGACGCTACCAACCCATCCCTCGGATCAGTACAGTTTGGTGGTTGTTCTGCAAACGGTGTGCCGTGAAGCCCACGTGACGCAAAAGAAAAGAATTTTCAGATCCTGGTCATTACGTAACCTTGTGGGTTAGAGTCTTGGGCCACTTTTATTGCCCTGATGCTACTACGCATGCAATCCTTTTCTCCTGACTTTTAGCTGGAACAACAACTGGACACCAACTGGCAGCTGCGTAGGCGATTACACGTGGCTAACAACAAAGTCGCTGAGATTGCACAGGAGATTTGTGCTAATAATCAACGCCTCGAAAGTCGCAGGACGGCGCCTTCACGTGGAGGCTGAGAAGGGCACCCTGGTTCATGGTAGGCATTGAGATTCCCCCAAATTTATTCCTTTTGCTGCGTCCTCTCTCGCTCTCTCCATCGGATCAGCGATTTGCCTGCGTCGTTTGCCTAAGGCCTTAGCCTGCCCCCTTATACGCCGTAAAGTATCAACCAATGTCTAACCCTTGTTATTTTTCGGACAGCCCTCCACCCCCTATCTACTTGCTGATGTGTATTTTAAGTAGCGTGAACAAGGGCAAAATTGTCCTTCTACTCTTGCATTAATGCTCACTCTGAGGTAGTATTGCTTCCCTGGAGAGGGTCCGCAGCCACGTAAGACAATCTCACAAGAACAGCTAACAAAGCTTGACCATCAACGATGAGGAAAACTGAGACGGTAGCTGTTTCAGGAGTATGTGAGGTCTCCCAACCCTGCCATATCTTCGACCAATACATACAACCGGACATATGAGTGTGTAAATATCGCACTAATGGTCCGCAGATGAGCCTTAACCGACTGGTTAGCAATAGCATGGGTGTTATGTTACGTACTTGTCTTCCCATCGGTCTGCCTTTGTGCAATGCTCGGCAGGTTCCTTTTTCATATACTCGTATTCTTTCCGCCTTTCGGTGACTACAGGAGGTCCGATGTTACCTGGAAAAAATACAGTACAAGTAATTTCCTGATTTCTTCTGATAGCGGCAAAGAATACAACTAAGTTCTTTTAAAGGCTATTCTAATCATTTGTTTAAAAACCTCGAGACCAGGGTTGGAGCATAGTGGCTTTGTGGAGGGAATGTAGATCACTGTGTACAGTGTTTACTAAGACTTCCATCAGAGATTAAGTGCGTAGGCAGGGCGGAACGCCCTCTGGATACTTATGCCCGAGTTCACCTCTTAACTGCTACCTATGACGATGAAGTGGCCTGATGACTTAATACAGTTAATCTGTGCAGTTCTTCAATTTGATCGCTGGTAGCTAGTGTGCGTGCGGTTTATTGCTGCCCCGACAGGCACACAAGCCTTCCTTTTTGAGTTGTTCCATTCTCGCCTTACGACCTTCTAGCCACTGCAGATGGGCCTCCACCTACAGTTTCGCGCGACCGTCTCCTGACTACTCCGGTTCGGTCTCATCGCATGACTCGACGGTCTGAGATTTCGCGACTGCAAGACCAATTATCTACGAGCCGCCAACTTGCGCCTTCCGAGGACTCGGTTAGTTACCTGCCTTCTGTTTGGTTTATGTGCCCTTTGCCCTCTTCCGCCTGCTAGTGGGGTTCGAAATGAGTCAAACCACTGCATTGTGCAGAAGCGGGTGTCGAGCTCCACTACGATGCCTAACATTAGGAGCCGGGGGAGGGAGGAGTGCTGAGGGATTCACTGATTGATCTAATTGAATAACGAACAACGGTATTCCATTAGGTTCTGGTGGCAAAATTCCCACTACCACTGCTTACAGCACTCCAGCCTTGGGGGCTGCCCGACCTCAGTATACCCCAACTTTACACGGCAGCGAAGCCATCACGTCTAAACTCGCGGCGTCTGTGGCTACCGTCTGGGCACATTGCGTGGAACTTTTGTTGTAGTAGCTACGTAACCTGTATTCTCGCACGTCAGTTTCCGTTATCGCCTCGTTGCTTAGTTGTCTATCGGGACTCCGCGCATGGATCCGCGCACCCATAGAGACGGTTTCTTACCTGACAACAACAACAACACCATCAAAACTCCAACTTACCTATTAGTTCAGCACATATTTCGGACCAAGGCAAAATGCGCCTGAAATCTCCACATGCAACCTAACTCAGTCCAATACTCTCGCCCACATATCTGGGACAGCATAAACAAAAGCCAATGGAGACTGCTGCCAAGACCTATGGCGAGCGAATTATCATATGCCGCCTTCTGCAACTGGTCGCGTTTATTCCTATCCGACTGATACCCTTATTTGACAGCACTTTTCACTGGTCATTGTGGAGCCTCTTCGTCCGACCCGACATAATTTCCGTCACATGCTCTAGCAGGCTTCTGCAACTCGAATGCCCTCAGCGCCTTCTTAGTCGGCTCTAACACAGAACTGCAGGCGAATTAAGTTCGGTCCCTCTTATCTACTGGCCTCCAGTATTCGGGTTCCTATACCAACTTGACTTTTAACTGGCGCTTTGAAACAAAATTATAATGGCACACGATCTCATTCCCCCCCCGTCCTTCTTGCTTTTCAGACACATCAGTCCAAACCTGTCGTTGCCGAGACCTTGGAGAGGCCAGGGGAACCCACTCCCATGCATTTCGATTCCGAGCAGAACGCGGAACTTTCTGGGTCTTCCCGTTTTTCGGAGACGCAGATGGAGGACTCGCCAGGTCTAACGGAAGGCAATGGCGAGGGATCGAGGGCATCCTACGAGAAGGAGGCTGTGAGCAAGATCGAGTTCACCAACGGGGCGTCCTTCAGTCCTCCGTCTGTCCAACTTGTGGCTCCCAGCCAATTTTCCGCGCCTAGCCCCTCTCCGACGCCTGTCGGAGAGGCTAGCTCCAGTCGGCAACAGCCGAAGAAGCAGAAGTCGCTTCTTAGGAAGGTGGCGGCTGTCTTTAAGCCTTCCATGGAAGGAACCGAATGAACTTTTTATAAGAAGACTGTTTCATCCCAACCATCCCTAGACCCGGTGCTGCTGTCAACTGAAAGACGATGATTCTAAATGGTGATAATGACGACGAAAAGTGGACTTATCTCATGAGCGCCTCAATACCTTTTGTACATGTATCACATAGTGTAAATTACTACCCCTATCTTATTTCATGACCTAAAAGAGCCCTACATTTAATCAAATACTAGTTTTGTTCTCTTTGGCTGTAATTTACTAGGGTTATTATACGCGCTGGGAATTCGATGTGTTCGGAACTTTTTCAGCCCACCTAGTAACTCAATAGGGCTTCGTAATTATTTTTGATCATTGAGTCTGACGAGCTTATAACTAGTTTTGTAAGTGGTTTGGTTATATTACAGCATCACAGATCCCTCATTTCAGCTTGTACGTTGTGTTGGGGAGGGGGCTACGCCGGACTTCCTACATGTTAAGTCACGAAAAATGGCGTTTGCCGCTGTGAGATTGAATTTGGTATTCCCGTTTTGTCTTGCGTCTTCCGGTATAGGGTCATGTAGGTATTCGACGCTGCTCGTGGACATTGGGGATGTTTATTCCTAGGCCGGCTGCAAAGTCAATTTTCGTGATAAAGATCCATTTCTTTGCGACTAGTCAGTTCCAGGGGATAGGCACCACCTGCTGCGTCTTCTGTGGGTTGTAGAGAACTTTGAGCGCTGTTTAGTCCATGCCCACGAATCAACAGGAACAGCTGTGGTTTTAGTAGACGACGCGTGGACAGGCCTTGGAGTAGTACGCAGGGGGTGTGCGATTAGGTTACGCGTACGACATATCGGACATTGCATATATGGCACCCCCTGTTGGACGGGTAAGAAACTGATGTCCAGCGCTGACCTTCTGTGCCTATCGACAGATGTGCTGTGTCTCTTAGAGGCCAAAATTATCTCATATTTTCTGTCCTAGGTAGACGATTTGACGTAAGAGAAGGTATGCCACAGACGGGTGCTCAACCGTCTCAACACAAGCACCGTAGTCTTAATCATGTTCATAGCCTAGCCCCTTTTGATGATCAGGGAGCATGGGATGGTGCACTGTGTGAAAACAGTGAATAAATGCAATTTTTGATCTCCCTATAATACCTCGGAGGCGTTTGGATGTCTCATAACATACTCGGAGGCTGCTAACTGACGGGATAAGTCCAACATTCTCAGAACTGAGTGTCAGACTGCTACGACTTCTTCGTAATGTTGCCCGTAGGACATGTCTTTCGATGGCATTCTCCAATGGTACACATGGAGCGTAGAGCAGATCATGTGTGGCGTAAGTAAACGGGCTGTCTAGCTTTGTTGGCCAATGTACCGGCTCCTACCTTCAGTTGTCTTGGCATTCTTTCACCATTGGAGCAAATTTGGGTGATGCAAGTGATGGTGCAATAGATCCTGTGCAAGTCTGTCTCACCATAAAATAAATCACGCGCCAGTCAGCGTTGCTTGATCCACCTCGTGCGGCACAATGGACGCCATCGTTTGCGATGGTCTAATTGTCACACATCAGTGACACTTGTCGTAGGCCTGAACTTAATTTATCAATACTTGCGTAAGCGGCAACAAATAAAAGAATTTGGTCAGTGCTTGTAAGTAGCCAATGCATTGGGTAACTGGCCTTTGTAAAGCTAAGGAACAGAAGCAGTGCTCAGCATTACCTACCATCTCTCATGTCTCCTATACATTCTCATGGCTAGTAATTTCTACAAAAGCTGGTTTAAACCCAATACTGGGCCCTCAGAGCATTTATGCATAACATATATGATGTATATATGGTAGGTCTTCGGCTACAGTCGACAAACTGCTCATAGCCGACGACTGTGCTCTCAGCAATGCGGTGGACATGCAAAGGAGCATGGACCTCTCCGCTACCAGCTGCGCCCACTTTGGACTGATTATCAACATAGACAAAACAGTCGTCATGCCCCAACCTCCGTCAAAAACTACCTAGCATCGCTCTCCCACAACATCAAAATCAATGACGAGGTTGCGCAGAGGATCTCCAAAGCCAGCTAGGCCTTCGACCAGCTGCAAGCTTCTGGGTGGGATCGCCATGGATTTCACCTTAACATCAAGCTGAAGATGTAGAAGGTCGTCGTCTTGACGACACTCCTGTATGGAGTGGAGACCTGGACTGTCTGCGCCAATCAAGCCAGAAAGCTTAACCATTTCCACATCAGCTGCCTTCGCAGAAAACTAAAGGTGAGATGACAGGACAGGATCCTGGAATCCTCAGCATTCACATCATAATGAGGCAATTGCCACTGTGATGGAGAGACCAGCTGGCAAGGATGGATTATGAAGAACTACCTCAGCGAATTTTCTACGGAGATGTCGCTACGGGTACTCGTCACCAAGGAGGACAAAATGACGATACAAGCACCTCTTGAAGAACTCTCCGAGGGGACTGCAAATCAACCCTAGTGGCTTGATAGGACCTCGATCAGGACCGGCCGGCCTGGAGAAGAGCAATGAAGACTGGCGCAGCAATCTACAAAGAAAACCGGTTTCGATGCTGCCAAGACCAAAAGGGCGGCTGGGAAATCACAAGCGCTCCAAATCCACACCACCAATGCCACTGCTCTTTCAACATGCCCTACGCTGTCAAAGCACCTTGCGCGCACGAATCGGCCTTGTTGTAAAGCTTCGGATGCAATGCAAAAGCACTCCGACATCGTAAAATTCTGCAAAAAGTAACATCCCTTCTATCAACCTAGTTGCAAACCCCACTATGACGACCCCCCATCGCCCTCACTGCCGCAGTCCTCTCGTTGGTCATGGCAGCGACCGCCATCTGCAGCATTTCCCCCTATCACCACTTTTAATTTCCCGTTCACTGCTACCCACACCACCACTGAGTCCTTCACCAGCAAGGGGGACTGGATTCTTACGTGTTCTCTTTGCGATCGCAGATTCACCTCCCACATCGATCTGGTCAGTCACTTACGAATCAGAATCAGTGCCTGGAGCGCCATCACATACAGCAGAAACCGCCGCCTTCATCGCCCTGGCTCATGCTTTCCCCGCATGGGTCTATTCGGCCACATGCGCGTCCACGAGAGAGGAGTTCATCGCAATATTGACACTCCAAACACATCCTCCATCCTCGACAAATTTCAGCATCTCCAACACTACCGACTCCCCATCCTTCAGCGCAAAAACCAGTAGTACCTTCACCCTCCCCACCACCACCACCGACTCTGCAGCCCCCAACCTGTCCTGCTCTCATTGTCCCCAAAATGCACATCACCCATCGGCCTGGTCAGGGACCTGGGAATCCATCGCACAGAGACCGGCGAGCCAGTGCCAGAAGCACAAACATACACCCGCCGCACCTGCCTTAACTGTCCGCAATACTCCATGAAACCCTGTGGTAGAACACCGCCAGTGATATCACATTTATACATTTCCCCCATCAGCCTCCACTTCGTACATGGTCACATACAAACCCCCCAGCATGTGTTTGCATCCAGGACATCCCACTAAGAGGGAATTATGATCCCCGGCTCCTCCTCCATTTGGCTCCTTTGTTGCATGTTCGGATGCGAGCCTGAGACCAGCATGGTGAGCTAAGCGTTGTGCGTTGGAAGTTTGCCAAATAACAATTACACACAGACCTCACAGTCAGTCCAATGTGTGTTATGTGTAGTGGCTGACTGGTGGTCTGAGAGTCAGGCTGTGATGACTCCTTCTTAACGTGACCTCTGGCTATGTTACACATGTGAGATGTGGGCCATTCAATCCCCTGTTGTGTGAAATCCTGGTGCTTGTGTTTGGGTGGCCAGGTCGTGTACGTAGTACACGAAGATGAGTTCACCAGCAGCTGCGCCCACTTCCGCATCAGACAACTGACCGGATCGGGCAGTGGTCTGATTGTGGGGGGGGAAGAGAGAGTGAGGTTGACGGCTCAGCGCAGTTTTCCTCACTATAAACAGTCTGACGCGCTTGAAACTATCACGGTGCGCTAAGAGCCGTGGCTTGGAAGGTTGCGAACTGACGGGATAACTCGGAGCACGCGGTCAGCCCAGGGTTTGGTTTGTGGGGAGTAGTTTACTCGCAGACCAGGAGTCAGTCTGCGATGGCTCCTTCTTAATTTGGCCTTTATGGCACTCCGTGGGATCTGAGCCAGGTGTGGCGGCACGCTTTCGGGGGTGACTACGGCCACGCCGGCCACTTGCGCTCTCTCCGACTTCCGGTCTTCTGGACTTAGTCATGACGCCAGACCCAGGTAAGGGAGGAGGAGAGAGTGTGGTAGATGCAGCGCAATTCGATTATCCTTTCATATCAATTTACGCGCAAGCCACCGCATTTGCTTCCAGCTCGCTGTCGAGCACACGGTGGACACCGTCGAAACCGACGGTCGAGCTATCATATGTTGCCAACCGTGTGGTGTTTAATTTAGTTTTGAGACGGCGAAGCACTCACCTCTATCTCTCATATCTCTCTGGGAATTTGAAAGGTTGGCAGGTAAGCTTAATGGAACAAGAAAAATTGAGTTTAGCGGTAGATAGTCGAACCTGCGAAACTGACCTGACATGAGTACTTTGACGCTGGAAGACGGAATGCTACACCACTATGTATAAGGTGTGAACCGCCTTAATGCAAGGAAGTGGATTGGAAGATTGTGCCGTATCCCTAAGTTACAATCCGACCAACTCAAACGTTCCCTCTGAAAAGCACAGAGGACCAAAACTGAGGTGCCTGATGGACTCCTTCAAATTTGAAATACCATACCCTACGTGGATATTGGACATCAGCGGTTTGGCTAAAGCCTTCTTTAATAGTGAACTCCTCCACCAAACAGTTTTCTGGGGAAAGCCCGTCTAGTGGTAATGAGCAGCTGAAAGGTGTCCAATGGGCAAAAGCACCCACGTCGTGGAGAACGTCTGCATCAGCTGGTTGGCATTACTTGAAAGAACCATCTAAGATATACTAATATTAAGTCCTTACACTTCAAGGAATCTATACTCGCCCGGATTTACAGTTCACCTATGTTCACTTCTTGTGGATGGATTGGTGCTGTTGGACCCTCTCGAAGCGAATTTCACGTTTAATGGTTGAGGAAAATGGCAGAGAAAGATACTTGCAAGAACACTATTTGAAATTCACTTTGTTTTCACGAATAGATCAAACCAACTACGTAGATTAAATACCCGCAACTAGGGGTATTTACCTGCGCACTCTGCCCTTAAGAAAGCAATCTTGTCTGAAATAATTATTAGGTGAATGATAGGCTTTAGAATCTGCTCTAACCCCCGGTAGTTTTCATAAATCTCAGAAAATGAATATTTTTTCCTGACCCTTTGTTATGCTTTTGGAACCCAAAAAAGTAAGCGATAGTGGCAACCAAGCGTTTTAAGAATCCAACACGGAACTAACCCTTTAAGCTCATAGTAAGTAATCATAGTCTATGCTAGTTGGCTTTGGAAGTACTGCCACTGCCTCACAAATAATGATATAATCTGCAAGTTTTAACTCATTAGGAGCAGAAGTAATTCGGCGCATCTGCAACAGGGTTAGAGTCACGCATAGCATACGTTACTCTGGAGGTGACTGTTTGCGCCTTGCCATCGATGATATCCACCATGTGCCGCACAACAGAAGGTGACTTAGGAGTGAATTAGTTTATAGGGATAGTAGACTTGCGCTGCATCCACCTCACTCTCTCCTCCCTTGCTCACCTGAGCGCGGTGTAAAGATATGGGCAGCAGGATCAGGCATGGTGACTAAGTGAGGTAAACAACCCGTCTATGAGGGCCACACACACCTGGTCCAAGCAGGATGGACTAGGTTTTCAAAGAAAAAGGAGCGGCTTGAATGCCATCTAAATGTGAGTATCATAGAGGCCGCATTAAGAAGGAACCACTGCAGTCTGACTCTCCATCCTGAGATGGCCGAGTTGTTCCGTCAGTTGAAATGACAGACAAAGGGAAAAAGGAGACTTACTCAAGCAGAAAAGTTTTCCTGAAAAAAACTGCCTCAAATGGCCTAGCATCGGGTGTTCTAGCCCGGCAGTTTCCCAATCACATATGCCAACTATGCAGACAAACAGACAATTCGATTTCGTTTTGGCCCCGATGAGTGTCTGGATTGTGTGTGCAAAACACCCTTTTGGGGATAGGACAAGCACTTGCTAGTCGGACAGACGGAAATAAATGTGGATTTCCTCTGAAGCTATTTCTATTCAAGTTGAAGGTTTACCTAAAATCAGGGCGGCATGTGACACATCCGGTTGTGACGACCTAACTCCCCAGAGGCTCATGAGTTTCAGATATAATCGTTAAGCTGATCGTGCCAATTTTGGCGACTTCCAGCACCAGCTGGTGAAGTGGAAAGGTGGAAGGATTTTTCAGACGTCTTAGGCCTTAATGGCATCTAATTGGCCGAAAAAATCTGTTTATTGGGTCTATTAGCAGGTTACGTCAGGGTTTAGCATTGCGATCAATAATACTCCAGTGTAGTAACAACCGTATCCTGAGGGAGCAGTCGAAACTAGCAGATTTTATTTTGGATATAACCTTTAGAACATCCCTTCAAACACGTGTGTCTCAACGAAGATTCAATGTTAGAGAGTTTGATGTTTCTAATCGTGTAGTGCAACCGCGAAATAATATGCCCGAGGTAATTGACAGATTGCAGTCTGTGGAGACATCCAATCATCGCCATGACAGTGACATGCTCTAGCAACCCACGGAATAGGTGATAATGTAGCCTTAAAAACAAATGCGCATGCACGAAGATAGATCTGTGTGCCTTGACACTACTGTTTCTTTACACTGCTGTCAAATATTCTGACTTTTATTTGATAAATAGGGAGTTCAATGCGCAAGCCAATTTCCCTCAAATAAACTAAACTGAAGTAGATTGTACGAAGACAGAGTGGAGCCAACACTGGGGATCCAGCACTAGAGGAGAAATCGTGACATATTCTTTCGGCCATGAGGAGTGAGCAAACGTCAGATCGAACGTACCTCGAAGAGGTTAAGGCTCGGGCGTGAAGTAGTTGATAGGGATGATAGACTTGCGCAGAATTTACCGCACACTCACTTCCGTCACCCATCCGGGTCCATTGATATGAAAAAGTCAAGAAGACTGGAGACAGATTCAAGAACAGTGACTGATAAAGCTAGACAGCCCGTCTACGCGATCCACACACGCACCATCTGCGTACAGTTAACTAGGTCGTAACACTTGTAACGCCTCTTGAAAAGCCCAGCAAGTATCACTGCAGTAGCTTACCTCTATTACGCGTTTAAAAGCAAACCGAATCTCTTAAAGGTTGTGGCATTTCCGTACCAAAAACTGTAAGAATTTACTAATGTGGGAGGGGTGTTTTCGGTTAGAGAGGTCAGAAGGCTGCCTGTGGCAACCAAAAACAATTTCGTTAGGTTTCTCCTCGCACCAGAGTGGTACTAACGAAATTCTGTCCAAAGGATCCGAATAGTACTCGGTCTTTGTTTCTGGACGTTTAATCTTGTAGTGTTATTCAAAGATGAGGACCATGGGGACGAAGCAGCCTGAACACGCATTTGAATGAGGGAGGAACCACAGGGTCAACTGCCGAAAGAAGTGGGTTTAACGAGTATTAGTCGATCATTTTATAGGCCTTCAAGTGCAACGCACGGCAAAAAGGATGCTGTACTGAAAATCCCCATCAAATTGCGTTTTTACTGCCATACTTTTGTTTTCCTTCTCAAAACCTTCAGTAGTTGTTCGCGGTTTTCTGTCCGGAACAGCTGACCGCACTGCATGTTGCAGCGATGACTGTCACATGTTTTCGAAGAGGTGGTGCTCATGGATATGGTTAGATATTTCGATGTGTTTATCACAAAAAGTGGGCAAATTAGAACGCGCTGGTGAAGTTTCCTGGTTTAAATAGCATTTAAATCAGTTAAAGCGCAGTTGAGAGCTGATGACTAGAAACACGAAGCTTAAAACTTTATTAAAGATAGCCATACGACGTGCAATCTTCAAAATGAATAATCGAATTTCGGTGATTAAAGCCGAGTTTTCTTTTGGTGGCGCCAGGCCACACTGTTCCATGACGGAGAACACACAAAACGATTCTAGTGGAGATTTAAGTTGTCCTGATGAAGTGTTACCGTGACAGCACTTATTTGTATTCAGTTCGTTATCTCTTACTTACAAGCAAGATGGCGCGAATAACTCTCCATCTTCCGCACACTGGGTCCAGAACGGATCTAGACGGACCTTATAAACTAGTGCCATCAAGGAAATGCTCGAAAGTTTCATCAGCTGGGCCTGTCAAAATAGTAATCAACGGTTTTTTTAGCGGTTCATGCAGAAAAGAACACCGTTCATACCACTGTGACTTCAAATGATCACAAGTGTACGTATGCCAGGAACGCGTAATCCTGCTCGATCTCCCAATGCACCACTAATTTGCGGTTAAATCACTTTAACAGTTAAACAATTTATCTTATCTGTGTAATTGGACCATGTGCTTCCTTGTTAATTGAATATTATTTATTTTTACTGGAAAATAAGAGTTCGGTTTGTTCATTACGACAATGGTCTGAGAGAAGTTGACTAAAATTCATTTAAATTGTTGAATTTTTTTGTATATTAATAAACGTATTTGTGCTCATGTAGCCTTCGAACTGTTACATGGGTTGAGCGACGTGCTAAGTAGCGATTTATCTGCGTTTTAGAACGAGCAGATGATATGCGCGCATAGAACAACGGCTGAAAATTAAACTACGTTCGGCATACCTCGGATCCCTTGCTGTCATGAATGAATGGTATGTGAGTGTCTTCAGTGCGCTATCTTGATCTTATCACATTTATTGGATAACCTCAGGAACAATAAGGAACCCTTAAACACAGAAATTTGCAACAATAAGTAGAGTTAAATGATGTCATTAGCTGTTCAGATATAGAGCTTTCCGCAGAGAACTTATATACATTTATATCCAGCCAAAGGAGTACAAAATAGAAATCTGCCGGTTCGGACACAAGAAGGTCATCGATCCAATCTTGAAGCTCGGTGTCGTTTTTTCAAGGATACTTTGGTCAAATTGTTTACGAGTGACCGCAATGGTGGTAATCTGATGGTGCAAGGTCTGGGGAGTATGGCGGACTATTCAATGGCCTTTTTGGTGAGTTTTTGTGGCATGGGGCCTGGTGTTGTAACGCTGCAAACAGACACCATTTTGACGATCTGAGCGTTTGTGTTTAAGTACTTTGAGCAGACAGTGAAGCTGTTGACTGTAAAGGTCTGCGTTAATGGTCTGATTTCTTGCCAGCACTTCAGAATGGATAACTCCCTCCATATCCAACCAGACACACGGCATCGTCTTGCTGCGACAAAGATCAGGCTTGGTTCGAGGTTTTCCTTGATTGTTGGGGCTTAGCCATTCTTTCCTTTGTTGCATATTCCCCTACAAGCACCATTTACGCTGTTGACAAGTGAGGTAGAAACATTTGCATGCTGAATCTTGTTGTCTTTAAGCAAAGCGGACGGACCTCAGGTTCCAAGCTTTTGGGCATTTCTCATCGATTGCAGATGTCCGGCTATTTTTGTTTTGGCTGCCTCCCCCATCTCTCTGGCCGATTGCGAAATTGTATGATGGGGATCTGCACGGAGTAAAGCACTGAGACCACTCTCAGCGAAGATTGAGTTCTGCCCAGGGCGCGAAGCGTGCGTCCTACAGAAATCGCCTTCTTTGAAACGGGCAAACCATTTGTGAGCAGTTAATTCAGCAATATAATCCTCCTCGTCAACATCACAAATAATTCTGGCGGTCTCCATTGTCTCGACTCCTCTTTAAAACTCGAATAAAAAGGGGTTTCGGAAATGTTCATTTTCTTAAACATGACATTTTCGGAGCTCTAGACAATCAAGAATTATGTCAAATTGAAAAGTATAAACAAAATATTGAAGCTTTCAAGTAGGCCATGCTGGTAAACATGGGGGCTACTACGACCACTTTGCCCCAGGAGACTGTCCGTCTCAAGCTCTGTAGACCCAACTGCGCAAAAAACCCACAAAAATATCAGGAGATTTGGCTGGGTTGATAAGTAAAGCAAATGAGCTTGTGAGCTTACCAAGTGCGAAGAGAAGTCCGCTTTAACCGAAGCGCCTTAAAGAGTGCAACCAACCTCAGACGCTTCGTACACGATGTGGTGACTTTTAGCAAGCAACTTTTTTACTTGATATAGAACTGCGTAAGAGCAGTCCAAAGTTAGCATTGTCTGAAATGGGAGGCGATGTGTGAGAGGGAAGGCGTTTTGAGTCATGGGTAGGTGATCGCACCAACCTGCGCATAAGCGCAAGGCTTCTTTGGAAAAAGAACATAAGAGTCGGAAATTTTAGTAGCTGAGAATTATTTTATTTTGCAGAAAATAGAGTGCGAAAGTGTGTTTTCCGTTTTCTTCGATAGAACCCGAAGAGCGGACGCTTGAAGGCTACTTCGTTTGACTGAGAGAGCTTGTTTTATACAGAAACACTTTCCACGGGTCCCTAAAGTACTAAAGTAATTTCCGTTGTTTGTATGCAGTTTACATGGAGGTACATATAAACCACTAGAAAAAGGTTTTCTGAACCTCAGTTTGGCTAACATACCAGCTTTTCAGATAAAATACAAGCAATGCGAATGCCCAGAAAGTCTTCCCATCGAGGACCTATATTCCAAACAACCTTGATATTCGATGACCGCGTACAGACTCGAGTAGTAATTGAAAGAGAAAATAAGACTCACGGAACTCTTTTCAAAGCCGAATGTAATATCCTACTCAACGTATTTGAGGAAAGAATCATTGTAAATCTATCCATGGAAACATATACAACCTAACATAAGTCTTGAAAAACAGCGACCAAACTGTTGACTTCCTACCCACCCTTTATGTTAAGCTCTGCTCAGCATAAACTTAAATTTTTTCGGTATGTGAATTGACCGGGGCTTATATTTCATGCTTACCTGATTCTTTCTATTTAAAGGAACACTCCAGACTAAACCTAAGTGTGCTCTTTGTTTCGGTTTATAGAACATTTGCAATCAAACCATGATACACAGACTTGCTTTCTGTGCTTTTGAACTTTATTAAAGAATTCATTCCCAATTTTTGCAAGGACTTCTGTTGAGGTAGAACTATTGAGGAATTCCTTTTAAACTGGTATTTTGCGAAGGATCTTTTTAGGCTCATTTAGGTAGCACTAAAAAGGGCAATTTAAATTTAGATTAATATCTAGATTTTCGGCCTTCAGTTTGAATTTTTGGGCATCCTGAACTAGATGAGTAATCACTATGACATGGTAAATCACTCCGCTACCATGTCCTTGACCAGCAGATAAGGCGCTCAGTTTGACAGCTTTAATTTTAAACATTTTGATCCCAATCTAAACGTAAGGTAGATTTGGAAAACAAAGCAGAAATAGCGGACGTCAAGAGATTTTGAAACGATGTCTTGACTACCACCTTTCGCTGCATAGCATTAATAACGTGTGAATTACGCAGGAGGCTTTTAAATTTGACTAGATGCTCAAGAACAACATAGTTGAAGTGGCCGTTAAGTTCGAAAGCATTGGGATTTCTAATAGGTCTTGGTGGTGTATTTCAAATGCGATGTTTTCCGCTAACCTGTTTTGCTGAGGCAAGTGGTGCATGTTATTCAAAAGCATATTTCTGTTCTACTTGGTCAATTTTATTGCTTTCTTTTACCGCTTGTCGCCTTTTTTAAATTTTTGTGGTAAGCTTCACCTTGAGAAAATGAGCATTACCGATACAAGCGAAAATGCGAGTCCTAGGAAGTAAGGGAGACAGTATCAGATACGGGTAATTCGTACACAGGGAGTTACAGTATTTATAGGATGCCATCGTCATGCTACTACACGCCTACGGCAATTAACAGCTCACCTTTGCAGTGATAACGACTGCGTTCTGGTGCGTTAATTGTTTGATGGCCGGCATGCGGGCCGTTATCCGCTGAAATTTCGTCACGCGTGATGATTGCTCGGTCATCTGGCACACCGGCACTGGCGTTGGAAAATGTGATCGGCTGAGTGATCCCCGGGTGGCCGATTTCTCTGGCCAAACTGAGTCTCAACACTGAATATGGGTTTGGTAGGTCATTGCACTTACTGCGGGCCTGTAAACCAAGACTCGAGCAACTCTCGGCTCACACGATTATCAACTCTTACGAGAATTTCGGCTTCATCGAATTTGAATTTGCGGTCGGTTCTTGCCGAATGCGCCGCGACCAGCATGAGTGCAGTCGTCATCGCTGAAGGGGAAGCCTTTAATTGCCCTAGGCGTGCACTATCATAGCGATGGCATCCTATACACACTGCAACTGCCAGTGTACGAGTTACCCATATCTTATACTGTCTCTGATGATGGGTTCGAGTTGGAATCCGAAACGTTAGGGGAATAAAGCTCTTGTCCCAGCGATCGCATCTACTTCTTCTCAAAATGATGTTTATCCACACGGCTTGTTTTCCCGCTTCTGGTGGACCAACCTTTCCTTGCTTTTCCATATATTGACGGTAAGGCCAGTGACTATGCGATAGAGGAATTATCCTTTGTGTCTAGGACAGTTTTTTTGCCAAATCAGAAGCAATAGTGCGGTGCTGATATTTTGTTATTTTCTGATTAAACATGAAGTACGCATGCTCCAAGCTTTAGATTCTTTCCCATTAACCGCGAGTGATCTGGGGAAAACAATACAATTTTTCGGATCATTTCATTTTGCGACTACATTCTGACGGTTTCCATTGAAGCCACTGTTATCTGGAGCGAAAGAGATATGTTTGACTTCGAGGTTGCCATTTTCCAAATTTATGAACGGATATTTAATGGTTCGTTCATACATAGGGTCCTCTCCGTACACAGAGCAATAGCCTCGAACAGCTTTGACAGTTGTGGATTATTGATGGGTGAAGAAAAGATCAGGTACCACAAATGCTTGTCTTTGTCTTCTTAACACTTCATTTTTTCAAATGTATAGGTATTTAGAATAACATAAAAACGATCTCAGTGGCTAATAGAGCAGAAAAACGTTTTAATAATATGTACCACTTTCCATAAGGCAACAAATTGCCAGAAAAACCTGCATTTGAAAAAACCGCAAACATTTATTAGACAACCCAATATTTGCTACTTCACAGAGCCAAGTTGTGCTACGGTGAACGGGTAAGGATATCTATGGCAGCTTTCTTGGGCAGTTATTATATATGAAGCAGAAACAGGAGGAGGTCTGTAGGTTATTTCAATGAACAACGTAACTTCTAGCTTTTTATATTGAAACAATCCACCCAAACGGAAACGGTGGCAGCATAGAGGAAAGTTCCAGAACTGACCGCTCCATCGACAACTGAAAAATCTAAAGGTCAGGAGTTGGGTAAGCCAGGGTTGGCCTTTCTGGCCTATTAGCCAGGTGTCCGTGCACACGAGATTCGCACCCACATTAACTAATCATCAAGGAAAATCCTCCACTGCCATCTGAGCTCGAGCACATTAATTCGCGTGTCCGTTGGCTTGTAGTAAACTTTCCTAATTGTATTCATCAGACCATAGCAGATGTAGCCTCCAGATCCGGAGTTTCGAGGCACAGCCTGGTAACTGACATACTTCCTTGCTATCAGGACTCATCAGTGGTATTTTACTGTTGAAGGAGCGCCTTCGGTAATGGGTGGTGCGACACCTGGAGTTGTGTATGGCTGGAGGATGACAGCTGATAAGCCAGAAATGACCACCCTTGTATTTGTTGGTTATTTTCTCCTATCTGCCGGCGGCGCTGGAGACTGAGCCCAAAAGCAGAATGAGACGAGCCAGTTTCGTAACCGATTGTTCCGCATCCATCCACTAACAAGAGTGTTTGTTGATTTCATTTTAAGAAGGAAAGGGCGGGAGGGTCTGGGGTTTACCTTGCATTTGGACTGATGACTTGTTAATCTAAAAACAGCTCGCAGGACGAACGCTTCACTTGCCTGATCGACAGGCAATCGATAACTTCGCTTGAAATCTGTGCCATGACGTGAGTACTCTTCATGCGCTTTAACTCACCCGCCTGCGCTGCACTTGTCTTTGTGGCCAGCTCACCCGAGACGAAATCGATTTCTTGTTTGGTGAGAGCGTGATAAATGGAGAGGAATAGCAACAGTGGCGTTCATTATTGTTCTTTAAACGAACTATGCGAGGGAGGAACCTCTCATGGTCAGCAAAACAATTTTCATTTGACCCACTTGTGAAAAACTCGGTGGCCTTGGCGGTGAGGTTTTCCCAAGTGGGTCAAATGAATTATTCCACTCTGCCCAAAATCCTTTACTAAAACAATTTTCATTTCACTAGCAGTCTGGAAGTAAACTAGCTAGTAAACTTACCAGCAATAGCCACTTTGCATTCTCTCACTTGTTCAACCTATATGAATTTAGTTTACTATTTTTTTGCACAATAATAGCGGTAATTCTCCCTTATTTGGTCCGAACTTTGACCTTTGATTTTTTACGCAAGTGTAAGGAAATACAGTTAGAAGGTCTGGTTTTTAGACTGTACGTTGGTGTTTGACGCTGATCGGAGTAGGCGTGTTCTCCAGTCTCCTGATTCGAAAAAGACGATTAAGTCAGAGAATAAATCTGGGATTTGAGAAACAGTACAGGTTAAATCCGGGCATTACACTTGTGCAATCGGTTCATTTGACGATAAGGAAACAGGATCAGAACATGCAGGCAGTATTTTAGTATTTATCATTTAAGAATGGCGTCCTAGTTGGCTGAACGCAGGATTCAGTAGTGGTCGGGTTTGTGAGTTGGAAAGAATCCGGCGATAAATAATTGTTGCTACAACAAACTGCAGCACTTGTGTCTGAAATGATCGACCAAAATGCTAGCATACTTCCCTGCAAGAGATGGGCCTCATTAAAGTTCACAGCCGGAAGTTAGGGCTGTTTAACCGTGAGGGAAATTCCGAGTTTACGGTCAGTTTGAAGCCTTTGCTGGTTTGCCTCCCAGAAAGATTTGTTCAAAAGTGAGCAGGGAAGACTTGTAGCGTGCGCTCAATGGACTGTCTTGTTGTTATATGCAGGTGAAATGTATGATGGATGATAAAGTAAAATTCTGAAAGATGATCTCAATTAGGAGATATGGCTTAGATAGGTTTTCAAAAGTGATTTTAATGCATCATATTCACAAAATATTTAAGTCCTGAGAAGATTCCGTTTTCTGAGTGGGCCTCTTCACAGTCACCTGCAAAGAACAAGCATCTTTAAAAATCACTACCTAATTAATTAACACTTGAGATGGCTTTTCAATGTCTTGATTAATCCTAATATATATTATAGAAAACATACACAAAACCTCCTTTTGCATACTAGATTTGTAAACAATTACACTTTTTTCTGATTTTCTAGCAAATAACTGTATTTTTGAGTTTTATAGAGGCTTCCAGTATTCTGAACAATTTTGATTCCAACCTGCCGTTTTGCTTCCGTTTACGATTTTTGAAATACAACTGTGCACTTTCCATTTAAGGAAAACCGTATTCTCCTCTGTGTTTTCGCGAAAGTGCCGTATAGTGTTCATAATATTTTGCTGTTGATATGGACCACGTAGTATACTTCACAAGGATCGTAAATAAACTGACAAACACGATTTTATTTGCATAAACCTCCAACAGTCTTAAAAAAGTAATATGTACAAACTGCTTTTCCACCTGAAAGCTACCAGTTTGGCTAGGATAAACTTTCAAGAAGACGTAATTTACTAGCAAATGAGGCAGTGACTGACTGTTTGTGTGACTTCTCTAACCTGCCAACAAATTATAGTCTTAAAGAACACAATGGATAGTGTTCAGGTTAGGTTTTGAATTAGGGTTAGGGTAAGGTTAGCAGGTAGGTCGGTGTGGATAGGTAGAAGCGTATAACGGTCTAATTGAATGCGAAAACCAGTTCACTCGACCAATGACGGTGGGTATATCAATTTCCTTTAATTGCCAACGCTTTACCACCCATATTGCATACCTACCTATCCATTGAGTTCGTTGGGGGGATCCTACAAGCATTCCATGAGGGTTAGGGAGGTCGCACAAACAGTCCTTGCCGAAAATGAACATAAAAAACGTTTCGCGCATGTTTTCTTTGAAGTAGGTTTGGATTCACAAAAACATCAAAAACCAATAGCCACAATTCATTCTAAGTGAGCAATGATTTTAGCGAACGTCATTTTTTGCCGAGGACTGCAGAAGATAAGCATTCAAAAGCCGGGATCCCGGCCTGACTGAACTACCTGAGAATTATGCTGCATTATAACAAATATTAAAAACTCACTCGAGTAATCCCTTCTATTCGAAGTCAGAATATCCGTTTTTGTTTCATAATATATGGCCCATTCTGTATTTTTTGGACACTTCATAGGTAAATGCTGGAAGAGGAAAGAGGTAATTCAGCCAACTTTACGTGGGTTTAGCACATACCTTCATCCCTTTAATAAATACTGGCTTCTGTGTAACTACGCGCTGAAAGTCATGCCTTGGGAGGCTGTTAACTGACAAGATGACTCAGTTTTCCGTGGAACTGAGAGACAGACGGTAATAGTTGCTACTGACTGGGGACTTGATGCTAACCGTCTGCAGCGAGAGGCCCTAGGTTCCACTTGAAGGCTGTTTAGCGTGTGCGTAGCACACAGATACACACATGTAGAACTGCGAGTGAGTACGCACCCGTTGTCAGGGTTTTACCGCTTGAACAGTAAACACGGGAAAAGGGAGAGGCAATGCAATGTTTACAGGATTTCCTTTTCAATACTTCTTGCTAAAACCCCTGCCCGTTGTGTTGTGGGTACTGTTGCCATCACGAAACTGGTGATCAGAACCATGAACAACCTTTCTTTTGATATTTGAGTGCATTCTTTTGCGATGCCTACTCTCAATTTAACCACACTTACTGGTCTTGTAGCCTAATATGTAGCCCTTAGGTCTCCCAAAAAAAACTAGGGCTGCGACGTCTGTCTAAGAATGCGGGTATTCTTTGAAACGCCTTTTGTCCAATCCACGGTTCTTGAAATATCTAGGACTGGCTATGACTGACCTATGGCTGTTAATAAGTCACCAATGACCACTCGCGTCTTTCTTGTTTTTGCCAATACATGCATAGTTTAAAAGGAAATTAGTGACAAAGACAAGAGAGACTGCATTAACCACTTTGGGCTTATAAGCTGTTATCAGTCAGCTATATCTAAGCCCAAGTGTTGCACTACCCGAGGTTCCAACACGCAACCTGTTGTCTAGAAGTCATTAGGCCACGGGCTCCTTGTCCTGTTGGTTTCGATCTGGAGTATTAACAACTAATATTAGTAATGGCAGAGTGGCCCCAGCCGACCGGTTACGGGAGTCACTTGTCTCGTCGTGTCTTGGGACTCAAACGCCCCCCAGCAGCCACACATGGGCTAATTGCATGCCAATGGTTCGTCTCTCCTGTCGCGCCAAATGGTTCAGAGTGAAAATCTCCCTTTCTCTCTTATGTTGCTTTTTTGGTGTCACCTGGTCAGAAACTCACGAGCATAGCTCGATTTTTTCCAAAGAACCTCGTCCTTTTTCTCACATACACACACACAGATACGCACACGAAAATTCAACCGTTGATTACGACGAGGTCCACGGTATGCTCCACGGAAAGGTTGTGCAGGGACGGTGACTTGCGCGGGGTTTAGGTAAAAGTGATAGTAGACTTGCGCTGCATCTACTGCACTCTCCTCCTCCCCCACCTGAGCCCAGTGTCATGATGGAATCACGGAGACCGGAGATTGGAGAGAGCGCAGTTGGCTGGCGCGACCGGAGCCTCCCCTGGGCGTACCACCACACCTGGCTCGGATCCCACGGATTGGGAGTGCCATAAAGGCCTTATTAAAAAGGAACCACTGCAGCTTGACTCTCTGGAGGGAAAGCGGCAGATCCAGGTCATTGTTCGTGTCCACTTGAGGGAGATGGTCAATAGCAGCATCAAAGATGGTTGATGAGCAATTAAGCACACTTCTGAAGTGCTCGGCCCAGCGCTTCAGAATTTGCGATTTCTCGATCAGCAGTGTTGTGCCGCCAGGACTGAGCAGCGGTGCGGTCCCCTTGATGCAAGGGCCGTAGATGGCCTTGATGGATTTGAAAAAGTTTTTCATTTCATTGCGG
Source organism: Schistocephalus solidus (assembly GCA_017591395.1). Classification (NCBI taxonomy): domain Eukaryota; kingdom Metazoa; phylum Platyhelminthes; class Cestoda; order Diphyllobothriidea; family Diphyllobothriidae; genus Schistocephalus; species Schistocephalus solidus. The sequence goes on from WEDG01001535.1 coordinate 61,297, forward strand.
TTGGCATACCCCTGGATTTTTCCTCAGCCTTTCGGATCATCCAGGCGTCCTGCATCTCCCGCAGCCGTTGATGTACAAGGCGAAGGCATCTCAAGAAGGTTGCTTTGGTGGCGTTAGTCCGAATGTCCATGTAGGCTTTGTGTAGTCCATTATTTTCCGTGGGTAAGTTGCTGATGTCACCGTCATTGTCGTCAAACCAGTCCTTGCGCTTCCGGGTACTTCGAAGGCGGTGGACTGGATGACATTTCGCAGTTGGCACCATCATGTTTCCACGCGACCGTTATTATCTGGAGCATGCAGGTCCTCCAGTTTCTCGGTTATTTGGTTGCTGAAATCAAAATAGTGAGCAGGCAAATTAAACAAAAGAGTATTTAACTTACCTGGCCATCGCTTACCTTGGGACCTTCGTCGGGGTTGAAGTCGGAGCCCCATCTGGAAGATGACGTCACGGTGATCCGTCCAACCATCGGCATCGCGGATCGCCTTGGGTACCAGCACGTCCTGTCGATCTCGCCTCTGGACGAGAACATAGTCCATCAGCTGCCAGCGCCGCAACCGAGGGTGCATCCACGTGGCCTTCTCCTGCGTCGGAAGGCGGAAGAAGGTGTTGGTCAGCAGGAGACGGTGTTCCGCACACGTTTTCAGAAGAAGGAGTTCGTTATCGTTACAGCTACCGAGACCGTGGGGACCCAGCACTCCCTGCCAGGCAGCGTGGTCCGTCCCTACGCGAGCGTTGAAGTCACCAAGGACAATTAACTTGTCCACCTTCGGCACAGTCACCAGCAGGGCGTGCAGGTCCTCGTAAAATTTGTCCTTCGCTGCATCAGAGCTCGTCCTTGGGGGAGCGTAGGCGTTGATGATGGTGGCAAACTGGTCTCCCAGAAGAGGCAGGCGGAGGCTTATCAGGCGATCGTTGATACCCTGCGACACCAGGGCAGACGTCCAACAATGTCGTTCCGGATGGCAAAGACAACACCAGCGTCGCGTCGCTCTGCCTTTGACTGGCTGCTCCAGAAGAACGTGTAGCCGGCACCCACCTCCCCCAGGTGACCCTGCTCAGAGGATCGTGTCTCGCTGAGAGAAGCAATGTCCACCTTGTAGTGCGCCAGGTTTTAAGCGACTAGCGTCGTCCTCCATTTCGGCCGGTTGCTCTTAGGATTGTCTAAAAGGGAACGAACAATGAAGGCTGCTATTGGGAGCGAACTCACCCAAGCAGCCCGGAGTGTATGGCGAGAGGGATGGGGACGGGGGATATTGTTGTTTGCTTGAGTTTAATGACCACGTATTTTGCGATCTGCGAGCCGCGGCTGGCTGCAGAAGACGTGATGCCCAGAATTTGTTTAGGGCACCTTTTCTAGCCCCTTCCTCCGCGAGGAGGCAAGCAGCGCTGTCCCTAAAAAGGGCTGCTCGGACATCCTAGGCGGCTGCCGAAACTCCACTATGAGTCACGGTTTTGTTTTAGTGGGAGAGCGACCCGAGTTAGCCTGGGCCACCTACGGGGTTACTGTTGCCCCCACCGTAGGACTTTTTGCGAGCGGGGAGGTGGGAAGTTCGGGAGTCAGACATAACGGATGTGGAGGCACACACAACACCGGAGACCCTCACCTGGTTTAGCCCGCCGGTCGTGACGGTTGCCCAGGGTGTGGCCACTGGGAAGGACCCAAATTCGTGGAGCCACCGGTGAGAGTTGGGTACCAGTTAGAAACGGCCACAGGAGCATTCACCACTTGTAAGAGACAGATGGAGCGACCAAATGCTATCTGTGTGGTGCTACCCCTAACTAGTACCCCTACACCCCAGACACAGTTCGACCGTCGATTACGCGAGGTCCACCGTATGCCTCTCATGAGTGATATTTATTTTCAAGTATGTTGCTAAATAGGTTGTTAAATTATTAATTTGAAATACATTTATGTAGTCTATATAGCAGACCCCACCTAGCGAACTTTGCGAGGCATATTGACTGGCCAAACTTCTTGCAGCTGTGTTCAAGTATGAGTAAAGCCTGCAGATGTAGTACCTGAAGTACGCGATATGCTAACGCTCATGATGTTTGTCATTAAGACCCACAGAGCGGTCTACCTGAGAGGCCTTTCTGAGTCTCAGCGACATCAAACATCTGTAACAGCTCTGAAGAGCTGTGCTGTAGGTTTGAACCTGCTTTCAAGTGCCTGTGCAACAATTCGTGCGCTCCACCCACCCTCCCCCCACCCCCTTAAGCGGCCCCGCTGCACAAGTGACTCTAGGACGTCATTGGTTGAAGACGTGCGCTCACTTTTGTGCCAGCATCGCTCTCAGTAGCCAAACCCAGTACCCAGCTATGAGCTCATGGTTCCTCCAACCTGAAATTTCGTTTGGCCTGCCTTCTGAATCACCCCAATACTCTGTAACCCCGTCGACCAAGAGAGCAACAAGAATGCAAATGGCGCGAGCTGATTTGCAATACTTATTAGCCGTAGAAAATTGGATCACAATAAATCGCAAGAATGATTTGCATCCGAAGTCTAATTTTAAGGGTTTTACCGTGGATTGAACTACATCTGGCCGACTGTGGTCAGTGAAGGCAGCAATTTTGTGAGGCAAAAAAAGCATCCTCGAATACTTTTTTTTACGCTGTTACAAGCCCAGACCACAGTGACTGTAGCATCGCCAAAAATCGTCATTAAGTTGGTCGTTCGTGACAGGAAAAATTATAGACCCATTAGTGTGACCCTGAAACAAACTTCCGGCTGTTGTCCTTCGAGTCCGGGAAAGAGGATGCGAGTTAACAGCAAATCATCAGGAATTCCAATCTCGTGTATGAACTCTGAATTTCTGCTGGTTGAGGGACCAACAGGGGTTCAACAACGAAATACCTGTTCGATCACCTGGTTCAATTGCAGTGCAGATTTCCTCATCCCAGATTGCTCTTGCTTCCAGATCATAATCAGAATAAGCCAAGTGATATAAAAATGAACTCAATCAATCAACATATCAATTCGGTGCCGGCATACAGAGCCCTGCGCAATCATCTCCAGACTTGCGCCATTGAGCATTGATTGCTTTGTAGCCCAACAATTGTAGCCTTTTTCTGTTTTGAGTAGAGGATTTTGGCAGATTTGAATAATTCCTTTGACCCAGTTGTGAAAAACTCGGCGGCCTCGGTGGGATTCGAACCCATGCCAGCAAGGGGAAGGCTTCAGTATAGCCAACCCTCTAGCCAACTGAGCTCTGATGCCCCACCGGGAGCCGTGAGTTTAATCACGCTGTCACTGCCAATGGACTCCTGCTCAAGTTCAAAATGTTAGAATGCTAAAATAATTTTTCCGGTGTTCCATCAGCCTTCTTCTTTAATCATAAAAACAGCCGAAACCCGGATCCTCGCATCCATTCAAGAGGATGGGAAGCCTACACGAAGATCCTATTAAGATAAGCAAAAATGCTGCAAATTAGAACTGACTCCTAGACAGAGATGACCCTTCGTATGCTCAGTTGAAAGATCCTCGGAAGCGTTACAGCTGCACCTAGACTAGTTTCATAGCTTGAGTACAATAAATCCAGTTTGAATGTTGTGTCCTCAGTTCAACGCTGTCAATGTGTGAGTGAAAAGCGGCAAGAAGGAGTAAGTACTTGCTATCCTTTCCACCTCCAAGAGGAAGACGATTGGGCTGAGTGCATCTGGTTCATTATTGGCAAAGAGGGTTTTAGAGCTGCGCTCTGGTTATGCAAGAAGTCATGGCACGCTGCGTAAATTCTGACAAAGTAACTTGTGCTAATCCTTATTCTTTCGTGTTTACTTTGTGTGGTAATGCCCTGTGTCAGCTGTGCGGACATCCACCTAAGCTACACTTGTGACCGAGTTGGCCGTTAAAAGGTCGCACGACAACATCGGGCCTCACTCTGACATACTGGTTGTAGGTTGTGATGGGCATGGTGATTGGCACTTTTAAATGGGAAAGCTGTTTGTGCGGGGAAGGCTACTTTATGCGTGGGAAAACTTTGTTCTGCGGAGATTAACGGATTAATCTGCCTTTAAAGTGCAACTGCGCGCCCGTGTTTTCCTTGTCCAGGTCACAAATGGAGCCGTCCTAATTAGCACTTGTTGCTTCGAGGCCGGGCAAGAAGAGGCAATATGGCTTTTTTGAATTACAGAATTGGTGCCTATGCTCGAGAGAATTACGGCCACCTCAAGTCGAGGTAGCCGCAAAGAGCCTTTGTTTACAAGATGGACTAAGCCGAACGGAAAGCTTCTTCTCGAAGCATATTTCCTCTGGACGCTTTCGAGCACAACGGGCTTGTCCTCGGGGAGTGAGTTAGTGAGTAAGGGGGTTGCCGCAACGAGAAGTAGTCCAATTATAAGTTCCTGAATTCAGGAATAAGACAAAGATGCTTTGTGAGAAAAAAACATCCAAGTAGAGCCAAGGAAATTAGCACTTTTTCGTCTTTAAGCATTCAGCTTCGGAGTTCCAAAGGGAAGATGGTAAGGTTAATTTTTGTTGTGGTGGATTCATAAACGCCGCTCGTAGCGAAGAGGACAAGAGTCCATAGGAGAAATTTAGAGCATTTAAAAAACATGCTTTATAATCGGCTTAAGCGGTTTCAACGCCTTGATACCACACGTAAAGTTGTGGTGGTATTGATGAAGGCCGGCAGGTAACACTGCAAAGTTTCCGGGTTCCTAATGGCTAGTCACTATGTTAAAACCCGAGTGAGCTTCATTGGCAGATCGCCCAGAAACAACGGAAATGTTAATTTCTGTCCTACAATCAGGGCTGATTGGGGAAGGTCCACCCGATGACCTCAAAGCATGTTTTATGTTGCCACAATCAAATGTTCCAGTGACTGGATAACAGAGCGAAAGAATTGAAAATGCCAATGCAAATTTAAAAGCTACCCTGAAAGAATGCACACACAAGAACGCATCAAGTAGGTTATTTTGACGGTCGTAGCTGAACCCCTGTGCCCTGCCGTGTACAGAAAAGGAAATAGGGTAATAAATTATGCTATTTATATGTTAAAAGTAGTGTAACTGGAAGGATGACGGGAAAATAATGAAAGTGTATCGTCGAAAGCAATTCGTCCAGCAGGGTACCATCAGTTGAGGGCACCGAGTGATGATTGGCGTTTCAATTGTGGACTATGAAGCTGTTCATCCCCCCATAGCGTGGTGAGCCCAAGACACTGACATGCACATTAAATAGATTATAGTGATAGCAGACTTGCAAAGCATCTGCCACACTCTCCCATCCCTCACCCATCTGCACCAAGTGACAGAACTGAGTCAGGACGACCGACAAGGGGCTCGGGCGTATTGGTTCACAAAATGTCGTGTCTGCGCTTACCACAGACTAGCTGGTTGGCGCACAATTTACTAGCTTTTCTCATAAAAAAGCGGTGGTTCGAAGCTCACGTGCGTGTTAGAACCATATAAGGTACAGTTCAAAGGCGCCCTTTAGCCTCACTCTCAGTCTACCAGTTAGTGACCGCACAATGCACACGCTACTGACCAGTCAGTCGGCAACCTTCCAAGCCACGAGTTTTAGCGCTTCACGAAAAATGCAGCATGGTAAATGTATTATCGTGAGGAATGCTCTTAATCGACGTAAGAATTTGTTTCCCAGAGTCAACCTCAATTTCTCTCTCGCACCTTCCCCAGCGTACCAATCGGCTGTCGGAGCCTGTCACTCATCGGGTTTTGGAGGCTGAGGTGCAGACTACAAATAAATACGGGGACAGACAAGGAACTAGGTGAGAAGTCATAGTCTAGCCATCTTATTTTTGTAAGCCACTAGCAAAATATTTTGATAGCTGTAGAAAACAAGGTTGAAAAGCAATGGACCTACGAGGACCTGAATAAGGCTACCAGGAGGCCACGAAAGGATAAAATTAACTATTATTAATGCGGATTTAAAAATGCAGGAACTAGGATTGGCGAGACGGTGAAATAAAAGCATGTTGGAAAGGTGAGACAATAGCAGAATATTCTCATCTTGAACTTGAAATGTTAATTCGGCAAAAACATGTTTTCTGTAATTCATCATCCGGCTTACTAAGTTATAAAGTTAATTAAAACATGAGAAGATGATATGGGGAAGCACAACACGTCAACCTCGTTATGCGAGCGGTATGTGAACGATAAGCATTAACCATAAGACCTCGTTACTTTTTTCCTATTTTCGTTATATATGTAAATATATAGGCCTGCTGATTAATTAGTGAAAGCGTGCGTTTATCGAGTTGACTTTTCAAATGGTAGGCTACTTGACCGAGCCTGAAAATGCAGTATACATGTTTTAGTTGTTTTTTTGTTGACCAAGCTGAGGCATTCTGTTTTGGTGACTGAGATAATTGGATGGATGTTCGTGAGGACAGCCACCTGCAGCCCAGGCCTAGCATCTCAATGCGAGGAAGGAGAGATGAAGGGAGATTAGACGTCTCCACGACTCATATCGCAGTAACCAGATTGGAAAGCTTGTGGTTAAACGGTAAAAAATCTTCCGGCAATTAAACCACCTCGAAGAATAATCGCACTGAACTACAAATACATAGTTACGTCAATCATAACCTGGAGTTCCGTAGATCATTTAACATCTACCGCCGGATCATACCAGATACTTGGTCTTTCTTTCTATGCCAAATGTAAGGATCGTGTTTAAGGGAACGGAAGAGGGAATTGTGACGCAAGGAAAACTTTCTCCCTGGTGTTCAGGTGAATTGATCATTAGTCAAAGTTGTATTGAGCGTAAGAATAAAAGTTTTTATCGCGAAAAGGAGTGAATATTAAAGGTAAGAAGAGCATTTTGAGAGACCTAAAAGACGGATAAAACAGAAAAAGGTTGACCAAAATGGGTGGAAAATGGGCAAAACTGGATCGAACGAGACATGGGTGGAATCTGTCAGTTCGGCTGCAGCACAAATACGGAACCCTAGTTATTTTGCGACAAGTCAAATGAAACAAAAAGATTGCTGCAGAGAAAAGAGGAGGGGAATTTCGATTTACTAACTGAAGTTTAACGTAGGAATAAGCCAGTGGAAAGTGCCGCAAAGTAAGGGGTTTGCGGTGTTTTAAAACAAAAATTTTATTAGCGGGCACTTTCTGACTTTATTAGGAGGCCGATATCCTTCATGCTGCCTTAACACCTCCAATTTATGAAAAGGGACCGTCTCGAAAGAAGAAGACTGATGACTCTGTTTAGGGACTTTGCACACTAAGGAAAGGGAAAATCTTTAAAACGAATCCAAGCGTATCAAAACATATAAGTGTGTGCAGATAAAAGGCATCGCAAAATAAATGCGAGCTCAGCAGCGAGATGAACATTGGAGAGAACGTACTTGCAAAATCTCAAGGAGACCAAACTACGAGGGAGGATAGTAGCACCAGATTTCTATCACCTGATTTCTTTTGCCGAATACAAACTTCACAGTATGCTGAAGTAATCAGAATGCAGGTTCAGAATAACATGATAGGCGTGTGCGCTGCCAAATATGCAACAGCAGGCCTTGAAATGACAAAACGCTCCTAGAAAAAAATAACGTTTCATTAAAAAAGCGTCTTACCGTGAATCAACTCTTAGGCTAAGTAAAGGTAACGAACAAGGGGACTGAGCTATCGAAAAACTATGGCTTATGTACCTTTATGTACCTTTCTCCAAATATTTTCTTTTTGTCTCGAAGATTACCAGTAGGTATGGAGACGACCTAAGGGATAATCTCCGGCTTCTTTCCTTTCGTAAACCGGATAAATCCCAATACTAGGCAGGTAATGACTAGCATTTTAAATTATGTTCAGTTGGTTTTAAGTCAAACGCTTTACCACTGAATCATAGCCGTGCAATTTGCAATTTGGCTAGTCCAATGATGGCTATGTTCAACCCCTGTCTTCTTTGCCCTTTAATGTCAGAGACTTGGTTGGACAGTCTCGAACACGAGACACTTGCTGCCGCCTCTATATTTAGAAGAAAGTAACACATGCAACATTTACCTTCCACTAAATCATCTGACTTTGTGAACAGGGGTGGTGTTAGCCTTTTGAAACGTTAAACAGTGCGTACATGCCACAGATGAAAATCCACTCGCACTTTAAGGAATCCGCTAAACCGAGCTGTATAAGAAAGGATCTAAAGTCTAGCTAAGCCCCCAGGCTATCAGTAGAGATTTGTTCCGGTCCCCTAGGGAACCTGCGTCAACGGAGTAGGTGACGAAAATCGTAAAATAACAGGGAGATTTTTTCCTTACCATCCAGTTTTTTTTAAAATGATTAGTAAGGAATCCAATGTCAGACCTATTCTTATAGAGAACTGGTCTGAAATTTAAATGTGCATCTTTGTCTCACTAGAAGTGGGTTGTAGTTTTCCCTCTATTTTCCATATTTGTGACAATACAAATTTTACAGGCAGCTATGTCTTTCTAAAATGTAGCATTTCTTTGAAGACCAACTCCCTTTAAATAGGTCATGGTGTGTTCTATTTGGAGGGGGGAGGAGGTTGTTTATGTGGCAAGCGCAGACGAGTTCGCTAGCTATGTCAGCCACTGCGCCCATTCTCTGCACCAGAAAAACGGATCGGCTCCGATGGGAGACTGCGGCCTGGGACTGAGAACAGAGAGCCAGGTCGATGTCTCGACAGACTTTTTTCCCTACAACCAACCTGACGCGCTTGAAGTCATGGGTTGGAAGATTGCCAGCTGACGGGATGGTTGGAACCTCGCAAGCAGCCTAGTCTGAATTTGTGTGGAGTGGCCGACTGCTGAACTGACAGTCGAGCGACAATGTTTACTCATTTATGTGGCCTCGTAGGCACCCAATCTGTGGGATCCGAGCCCCTGTGGTGGCACGCGCTTAGGTTGGGTTCCGTTTATGTCATTTACCTGCGCCATCTCCAGCCTCCGGTCTTTTTGACGTGGTCAAGACACTAGGCCCAGGTGGGGAGGGTGGAGAGAGTGTGGTAGGTGCAGTGCAAGTAAACTGAAAGTCTAAAATAAATCGCACGCAGGCGGCCGTTTCTGCACCACCATGTCCTGGGGCATACAGTGGACCTCGTCGAAATAGAGGGGTGAACCGTCATTAACTTGATGATTCTAATATATTACAATGTATAGAGATCGCTGCGCATCATTGTGATGGGCGGCTCTTAACCTGAGACAGTAGACTGTACAAATAAGGAAATGTGCATCTCATACTGCCTTATGTAGTCAACGTACAAGAATTGAATGTATGAATTAGCCAGGAAAGACATTGGCCTTTGATGCGCGGATTTTGGCCAAGGAAACTCCGTTTTTCATAAATGCTGCATCTCACGAATGGTTGTACAGGACTTTTTGAGTAATTGAGAAACATTGTTCCACATTTAATTCACGTCAGTCCTCAAATAACCGTCGTAGTAGGCTATATGTTGTTTAAGGTCGCTTTATATTCGACTGACGAATTAAAATAAATTCTTGTCCGATTCGGAAGTTTGTAGATGGCTTGGTTACCGTCACATCCAACGCTTAATATGCACGATGTGTACATACCATCTTTTTTTTTGTATGGAAGGAACGTGCCATGGGGCTGGCTGAGCTTATCTCCAGCCGAACGTAAAACGGTTCCGTCTGAGCAGCTGTCACTCAGTCCGAGATTTTTAAGTCGTCCACTTCGAACTAAAATACCCAAAGATTCTTAGCATAAACTGAAGCATTCCTTTACTTAAAGTTTAATTTTTATTTTATTTTCGGATTAACACTGTGTTCAAAGTTTGCGCACTCACATTTCCAACGCACATTGATCAAAGTCTGTCAGGTGATCGATATTCACATTTGTAATATTGTGAGTACATGGGAGTAGGAAATGCCACCCCTCGTTGCAGTGAGCGTTAGAAGTTTGGCTCAATAGCTTTCACGCATTTGGGCATATACTTTGTGACGCGGCTCCGAATTATACTAGAACACATTAAAGGTGTCAAGGTGCGTTAGTAGTCGGATGAGCTAACAAAACGTTTACAAAGGCCTCTGTTCAATTTCCAAACACATTGTAAAAGCCTTGTTTCAGCATATATTTTATAAATTCTTATATTTAACAGAATCGAAAAATCTTGGACTTTAAACTGATCAATTCCGAAGGAAATGCATTCTGTTGGCGGCTTAATTAAGCAGCTCTGATCACCAACACACGATAGCTCGACCGTCGTAATCCGACGATGTCCAACGTAAGCTCAATGGAAGGGTGGAGCAGGGACGGTGACTTGCGCGTGAATTAGTTTTAAGTGATAATAGCCTTGCGCTGCAGCTACCGCACTCTCTCCTCCTCCCGCACCTGAGCCCGGTGTCAAAACAGAGGCCAGAAGACCGGAGGCGGGAGAGGACGCAGGTGGCTGGCGCGGCTGGGTTCCCTAAGCCCTAGCCGCCCCTAGGCGTGCTACCACACCTCCCATGTTCGGCATTTGTTATGGGAGCGCAACCCGAATAACGCATGCCATGCCCTAATGTGGCCCCAGTGTTGGTCCAACGCATCTACCACGTGGCCCGTTTAGGGGGCAGTGGTACACACACGATGACGACGACACGACAGTTCGACCGTCGATTTCGACGAGGTCCACCGTATGCTCCACACCAGGTGGTGCAGGGACGGTGACTTGCGCGTGAATTAGTTTTAAGTGATAGTAGCCTTGCGCTGCAGCTACCGCATTCTCTCCTCCTCCCCCACCTGAGCCCGGTGTCAAGACAGAGTCAAGAAGACCGGAGATGGGAGAGGGCGCAGGTGGCTGGCGCGGCCGGAGCCGCCCCTGGGCGTGCCACCACACCTGGCTCGGATCCCACGGAGTGGGAGTGCCATAAAGGCCACATTAAGAAGGAGCCATTGCAACCTGACTCTCAGTCCGCCAGTCAGCCACTCCACACAAAACACACATTGGGCTGACCTCGCGGTCCGAGTTATCCCGTCAGTTGGCAACCTTCCAAGCCACGGCTTTTAGCGCACCGTGATAGTTTCAAGCGCGTCAGATTGTTTATAGTGAGGAATATGCACTGAGCTGTCGACCTCACTCTCTCCCCCACCCCCACAGTCAGACTACTGTCCGAGCCGGTCAGTTGCCTGATGTGGGAGTGGGCGCATTGGCTGACGGATCGGCGTACCCGTCTTCGCGCGCCACAGCACGACCTGGCCCCCATAACGCACACACCAGGATTCACAAACTCAGGGGATATGGAGCAGCCATCGCCGTCTGACTCCCAGCCCACTGGTCAGCCACTCGACACACACAGCACATACACTGAGCCGACGGCGTGGTCTGGTGGAAGCGTCAGATTGGCAGACTTCCCAGCCACGGTTTCTAGGAAACCGTGATATACTCTGGTAAATGGTGATTGTGAGGGTGTAGTCGATGTATTGGTGTAGGTAGTGTGTGCTGATGCAGCTTAGCCTCGGTGGTTTACCGGAGGTTGTCATGGGAGGTGCATGTGTCCTAAGAGGCCCATGCGGTGTGTAAAATGTGCGGGAGCAAGGAGGTCAGTGAAGGCGGGCGCGTCGACTATATGTCGGAGCCCCAGGCACTGGTTCACCAGCCTCCGTGCGATGGATTCGCTGGTGACCGGCCAGGCCGATGCCTGAGTTGAAGTTGCGGGCGCAGTGTGGGCAGGAGAAATCGGTAGAGGCTGGGGCGATGTCATTCATGGTAGTGGGGGTGGCAGGGGCGCTAAGAATGGCAGGAGCGGAGGGTGTGAATGGTGTATCGGTGTTGTCGGCATTGTGGTGAATTCCGCTGTCATGGATGCGCATGTGACCGAATAGGCCCATGCGATGAGTGAATGCGCGAGTACAGTGAGGGCAGTGGAGGCGACGATCTCTGCTGTGTGATGGTGTTCCAGGCACTGGCTCACCGGTACACACACACACACGACAGTTCGACCGTCGTAGTCCGACGATGTCCACCGTATGCACCATGGGAAAAGTGGAGCAGGGACGGTGACTTGCGCGTGATTTAGTTTAAAGTGATAGTAGACTTGCGCTGCATCTACCGCACTCTCTCCTCCTCCCCCACCTGAGCCCGGTGTCAAGACAGAGTCAAGAAGACCGGAGGAGGGAGAGGACGCAGGTGGCTGGCGCGGCTGGGTCCCCTATGTCCTAGCCGCCCCTAGGCGTGCCACCACACCTCCATGTTCGGCATTTGTTATGGGAGCGCAACCCGAATAACGCATGCCGTGCCCTGATGTGGCCCCCGTGTTGGTCCAACGCATCTACCACGTGGCCCGTTTAGGGGCTCACACACACACACACACACACACACACACACGGCAGTTCGACCGTCGATTTCGACGATGTCCACCGTATGCTCCACACCAGGTGGTGCAGGGACGATGACTTGCGCGTGAATTAGTTTTAAGTGATAGTAGCCTTGCGCTGCAGCTACCGCACTCTCTCCTCCTCCCCCACCTGAGCCCGGTGTCAAAACAGAGTCAAGAAGACCGGAGATGGGAGAGGGCGCAGGTGGCTGGCGCGGCCGGAGCCGCCCCTGGGCGTGCCACCACACCTGGCTCGGATCCCACAGAGTGGGGGTGCCATAAAGACCACATTAAGAAGGAGCCATTGCAACCTGACTCTCAGTCCGCCAGTCAGCCACTCCACACAAAACACACATTGGGCTGACCACGCGGTCCGAGTTATCCCGTCAGTTGGCAACCTTCCAAGCCACGGCTTTTAGCGCACCGTGATAGTTTCAAGCGCGTCAGATTGTTTATAGTGAGGAAAATACGCTGAGCTCTCGACCTCACTCTCTCCCCACCCCACAATCAGACCACTGTCCGAGCCGGTCAGTTGTCTGATGCGGAAGCGGGCGCAGCTGCTGGTGACCTCGTCTACGTGTACTACGTACACGACCTGGCCCCCAAACACAAGCACCAGGATTTCACACAACAGGGGGTTAAACGGCTTACATCTCACATGTGTGAGATAGCCAGAGGTCACGTTAAGAAGGAGCCATCGCAGCCTGACTCTCAGACCACCAGTCAGCCACTCCACACAACACACATTGGACTAACTGCGAGGTCTGAGTGTAATTGTCAGTTGGCAACCTTCCAACCGCGGCACTCAACGTTACCGCACTCTCTTCTCCTCCCCCACCTGAGCCCGGTGTCAAGACAGAGTCAAGAAGACCGGAGATGGGAGAGGGCGCAGGTGGCTGGCGCGGCCGGAGCCGCCCTGGGCGTGCCACCACACCTGGCTCGGATCCCACGGAGTGGGAGTGCCATAAAGACCACATTAAGAAGAGCCATTGCAACCTGACTCTCAGTCCGCCAGTCAGCCACTCCACACAAAACACACATTGGGCTGACCACGCGGTCCGAGTTATCCCGTCAGTTGGCAACCTTCCAAGCCACGGCTTTTAGCGCACCGTGATAGTTTCAAGCGCGTCAGATTGTTTATAGTGAGGAAAATACGCTGAGCTCTCGACCTCACTCTCTCCCCCACCCCCAAAATCAGACCACTGTCCGAGCCGGTCAGTTGTCGGATGCAGAAGCGGGCTGCAGCTGCTGGTGACCTCGTCTACGTGTACTACGTACACGACCTGGCCCCCAAACACAAGCACCAGGATTTCACACAACAGGGGGTTAGAAACGGCTTACATCTCACATGTGTGAGATAGCCAGAGGTCACGTTAAGAAGGAGCCATCGCAGCCTGACTCTCAGACCACCAGTCAGCCACTCCACACAACACACATTGGACTAACTGCGAGGTCTGAGTGTAATTGTCAGTTGGCAACCTTCCAACCGCGGCACTCAACGTTACCGCACTCTCTTCTCCTCCCCCACCTGAGCCCGGTGTCAAGACAGAGTCAAGAAGACCGGAGATGGGAGAGGGCGCAGGTGGCTGGCGTGGCCGGAGCCGCCCCTGGGCGTGCCACCACACCTGGCTCGGATCCCACGGAGTGGGAGTGCCATAAAGGCCACATTAAGAAGAGCCATTGCAACCTGACTCTCAGTCCGCCAGTCAGCCACTCCACACAAAACACACATTGGGCTGACCACGCGGTCCGAGTTATCCCCGTCAGTTGGCAACCTTCAAGCCACGGCTTTTTAGCGCACCGTGATAGTTCCAAGCGCGTCAGATTGTTTATAGTGAGGAAAATACGCTGAGCTCTCGACCTCACTCTCTCCCCACCCCCAAAATCAGACCACTGTCCGAGCCGGTCAGTTGTCTGATGCGGAAGCGGGCGCAGCTGCTGGTGACCTCGTCTACGTGTACTACGTACACGACCTGGCCCCCAAACACAAGCACCAGGATTTCACACAACAGGGGGTTAAACGGCTTACATCTCATATGTGTGAGATAGCCAGAGGTCACGTTAAGAAGGAGCCATCGCAGCCTGACTCTCAGACCACCAGTCAGCCACTCCACACAACACACATTGGACTAACTGCGAGGTCTGAGTGTAATTGTCAGTTGGCAACCTCTCAACTGCGGCACTCAACGTTACCGCACTCTCTTCTCCTCCCCCACCTGAGCCCGGTGTCAAGACAGAGTCAAGAAGACCGGAGATGGGAGAGGGCGCAGGTGGCTGGCGCGGCCGGAGCCGCCCCTGGGCGTGCCAACACACTTGGCTCGGATCCCACAGAGTGGGGGTGCCATAAAGACCACATTAAGAAGGAGCAATTGCAACCTGACTCTCAGTCCGCCAGTCAGCTACTTCACACAAAGCACACATTGGGCTGACCACGCGGTCCGAGTTATCCCGTCAGTTGGCAACCTTCCAAGCCACGGCTTTTAGCGCACCGTGATAGTTTTCAAGCGCGTCAGATTGTTTATAGTGAGGAAAATACGCTGAGCTCTCGACCTCACTCTCTTCCCCACCCCCCAAAATCAGACAACTGTCCAAGCCGGTCAGTTGCCTGATGTGGGAGTGGGCGCATTGACTGACGGATCGGCGTACCCATCTTCGCGCGCCACAGCACGACCTGGCCCCATAATGCACACACCAGGATTCACAAACTCAGGGGGATATGGGCAGCAATCGCCGTCTGACTCCCAGTCCACTGGTCAGCCACTCGCCACACACAGCACATACACTGAGCCGACGGCGTGGTCTAGTGGAAGCGTTAGATTGGCAGACTTCCCAGCCATGGTTTCTAGGAAACCGTGATATACTCTGGTAAATGGTGATTGTGAGGGTGTTGTCGATGTATTGGTGTAGGTAGTGTGCGCTGATGTAGCTTAGCCTCCGGTGGTTTACCGGAGGTTGTCGTGGAGGCGCATGTGTCCTAATAGGCCCATGCGGACACACACACACACACACGACAGTTCGACCATCGTAGTCCGACTATGTCCACCATATGCTCCATGGGAAAGTGGAGCAGGGACGGTGACTTGCGCGTGAATTAGTTTAAAGTGATAGTAGACTTGCGCTGCATCTACCGCACTCTCTCCTCCTCCACCACCTGAGCCCGGTGTCAAGACAGAGTCAAGAAGACTGGAGGCGGGAGAGGACGCAGGTGGCTGGCGCGGCTGTATCCCCTAAGTCCTAGCCGCCCCTAGTTGTGCCACCACACCTCCATGTTCGGCATTTGTTATGGGAGCGCAACCCGAATAACGCCTGCCGTGCCCTAATGTGGCCCCCGTGTTGGTCCAACGCATCTACCACGTGGCCCGTTTAGGGGGCACACACACACACACAAACACACACACACACGACAGTTCGACCGTCGTAGTCCGACGATGTCCACCGTACGCTCCATGGGAAAGTGGAGCAGGGACAGTGACTTGCGCGTGATTTATTTTTAAGTGGTAGCAGACTTGCGCTGCATCTACCGCACTCTCTCCTCCTCCCCCACCTGAACCCGGTGTCAAGACAGAGTCAAGAAGACCGGAGGCAGGTGAGGACGCAGGAGGCTGGCGCGGCTAGGTCCCCTAAGTCCTAGCCGCCCCTAGGTGTGCCACCACACCTCTCATGTTCTGCATTTGTTAGCGGAGCGCAACCCACACACAGACATTTTGACTTGCAGAATACGCAATGAAGCAGATTACAACCTGCTACATATTTTTTTTTCTCAGAAGGCCTTTCATAACGGACTTTTCAGCAATTCCATGCTGCCACCTACTCTCAAACGGTCGATTGGCTTCTGAAATCGTCAGCCAAATATTGACAACATCATTTGGAAATCCGCGTGTTGTAAGCCCCGATGAGGTGTGAAGTCTCCCTTAGAGATCAACGGGGACCGTTTACGTCTTCAGGGCTTGTAGTAAACACTCAGATCACCAAAACGAACCATAAGTTTTGTTTCAGGAAATACTGGATTCGCGAGTTGCTCGCGAGATACACTTGACTTCCTAAGACTGTGATCGAGGGATCTGTCAGCTGTCAAAGGACTGAAAGGCGAACTTGGAATAAATAATTTTGGTTGATCGGATCTTGCATAATGAGCGTAGCTGCTTAAATCTGACCCCCTCAGCTGTCAGTATGGCAGATGCGCTGAACCAAAACGGAAGTCGACGTGGCTCACCACACGCGGTAATCGGTTCTGAGCAGTGTCCGCGCGAGCCCATAACAATTGTCGTACAGGCATTTGTATGGCGCCTTCAGCCGTAGCCTTTCGGGGCATGTCAGCCACTGGGCCCAAGCGCATCACCAATTGACCTAGAGGCTTGGATGGCCGAGTGATGCAATAAAGAGAGGGAGGAGAGAGTGAGAATGACACTGAGGAATCCATCCTGATGGCATATCAGTACATTCCCCACTAATACTAAATGTGATGCGTTCAACCCTATCATGATGCGTCGAAGAGTTGAGCCATGGAAGGTTGCTAACCGACAGAATAACCCATTCTCCTCTCATGACTGTAAGTCAAGCTGCCATGACTCCTGATTTCTGTGATTTTTATGGATCTGCCACACAGGTATCACTCGAACTGTCTTCTTGAAAGCCTGATACATTTTTGGAGACCAGCTCGTGTGTGGCACGCGTATACATATAGTTTTGTTGTGTTTTTTTATTTCCTCCGTGCCCGCGTCACGTCTTTTTCCATAGATAAATTTTAATGAAGGAGGAGAGAGTGTGATTGGTGCTTCACAAGTCTGCCTAACGATATAGTAGGTCTCACGGAAGTCATAGTGGTGCGCTCCCTGTGAAGAGCACGCGTTGGACATCAGAGTGCATTATGGTCAAACTGTCACATTCTCGTATCAATGCCAACGAGTGGTCCCTTTTATTTCCACAAAAGGGTCACCTGTTAAATGACTAAAAAACAGCCAAATAGAAGAACAGTAATTTAAGAAGAGACGGTGAACCACTGTAGTTAGTGTACTAGCAGGAAAGCAACGGCCTGTCCAACGCAGACAAATAATAAGGGCAGAGAAAGCGACCTATAACCAGCAAGCATAGGATCAGCTAAAATGGAGGGTCATCTAAGAATTCGGTGGGATTTTCGCGCAGCACAAACGTTGACAACGAACGGAATACTCGGCCGTTCAAAAAACGAACTTTCTTCTTCCTTCAGCGTTCCCATCCCCGCGAGTCTACCATGCAGCACAGCCCTCTCTTTGGGGCAGGACATCGGCAGTGATGTGATTGATAAAGACGGCGATTTTCCGGGCCAGTTCTGCTGTCATTCAGTCCACCCTTACCTGAAATCATGTGGGAAAAGACACACAAAGATGGCCGCGTGAATGCAACACAGAAGATTCGAAGACAGAATCAACCCTATGGATCATAAATGCTTCCTCGAACCGAAGCTCAAAACTTCTGGTAATGTTAACTTCTACGCTTTAGTAATTAGGGCGCTTATTCATACAAGAATTGACAAACACCGAGAGCTTGACTTCTTGATGCCAACATGCTGAGAATAGGTGACGGATGTTACTGAGTTCAGCCTATCGGGTGGTCGCCTGTTCTGTAACGCATGCTTCAAATTTGGAGCATGTTTGTTTCGAAATTCAATAAATCAGTATGCGTTCCTACATATTCATATGGACACAGTTTGCTTAACGCGTTTCCTCCACCCTTGTTAACATACGCGATCGTAACTGACAGGAAAACGAGCCCGTAGTTAAATGGTTAGAGCGTTAGACTGCTAACTAACAGGTCGCGGATTCTAACCTCAGGGATTGCAAAACCTGCGGTTGAATGTGGCTGGCTGATGAGGGCTTATAAAACAGAAATGGCCATTCGAGTCTCCCTCGGTGGTTGTTTCTGGCTAATTGGCCGTGGTCGACAAGCTCTTCCTAGTCTGAAATTAGAATCCGCGTTCCGTGGCCTTTGAGATTTATAAAGTTCAATGCCCTTTCAGTGACGCACGTGCCCATTTTCCTGTCGGTTTCAATCGGAAATATCGTCTGGAAACACTATTCTAACTACATAGCACGCTATGCTAATCAATTGTAAAGTATAGTTTCGGTCTGTGTTTAGGCACCTCCATTAAAATCGCTCTGTTGGAGTGCTACAAAACCCTTTAAGCATAATTAGTCCAAACTATTGGCTGCCTAATCCTCCCTGCTCTGGAAGTCAGCGGAACTTAGTGGTTTGAGAACTTTTGCGTTCACAAGTTGTGCAAAATTCATGCCCCAAGGCATTCGTGTCGCCTCGTGAATAAGGCTAGTTTTTCGAGCTGAAGTGCACTTCGGATTGGCGCTTTTATGCACTGTCACCTCCGCGAGTATCATTCATTCCTCTACTTATGTCGCATGAACCTTCTTAATCTGAACTGTTTATCACACAGACAATTCGATCAAAAAAACCACGAAATGAATTCACGTGTCTTCGAGGTGGCTACTTTATTTATCTTATCAAGCGCGAATGGACGTCCACGGGAACCGCATACAAAGTAAAACTTTAAATTTAAGAAACCACGCCTAGATTTGGCAACCTAAACTGAATGCCGAGAGGTCTGTTTTAAGTTGAGGGCCTAATTATTTAATTATTTTCAAGAAATTCGGCGAAACAGGGGGTAACATAGGCCAGCAGATGGTTTCTATCTATCTACCGAAAAGGTTCCTTGGGTGCACTTCCGGCAGTTTGTATGAGAATCCTTGGTAGAAGATAGCGCTCTCTGGAGTGCCATGGCTTAAAGCAGCTTTCCTATCACTTCGTGGAGACTCCTCTGGGAACCTAAGCCCGTTTATGTTTGACATGAAAACTCAAAGCCTAGCGGCTTCTGAATCAGTAAAAGGATATCGGATAAATGCCTATCTTAAGACAACAGCCAATTGTCATTTAAAGTACAGGCTGAGAAAAATGTATCCAGTTTATGATCGAAAACTCAGTATAACCGCTACACACGTTTGTGTAATATGCAGGCTTCTAAACCATGGTCTACGGTCTAACAGTCCGCAAGTGAGCCACATACTTGCTAGTATTTAAGCCGTAAAAATAACAACTAAGGGCGTACTGGAGTTGTCAGGGATCCAGAAAACACTGTGGCAAAAGGTCGTATCTTCCAGCTGCAACATTCGGCTATGAATTTAGCGCTGACTGAAGCGTAAACAAAAGCAAATGTCTGGTCAGTCACGTAGTGTAAGTTCATTTCCACTGGAAAAAGGTTGCAAAAGTAAAAAGAATGGTAATGTAGAAGTGTACGTGAAAGGAAGATTGTGCAGCACAATTCACCCCGCCCAGTCCGCGCTCGCCCTCGTCAAGTAAGGTTGGCAGACAGGCACGATTTTTCGCCTCAGGCCGAAAATCATTTGGATTAACATACATTTTTAAAAGCGCAATTGACTCCTTGCTTGCTAGGACTAACGTTGGTCCTTAGAAGTTTGGGAAGGGAACGCTTGTATGACCCCTCTCCCGTCTCCACAAGGGAACAGGAACCGCATGTGATACAGGCGACTTTGCTGCAAATTCGAGGGAAATTATTGGACAAGGAATGGTTATGGGACTCCTCGAATTGGCAACCAACACACTGGATAGGGTTAGGGCTCGGATCAGGGATAGGTTGGCGTGTAGGCAGGCGTGGATATGGGCAGTTAATACGGTCTAATTCAGTGGTAAAAAAAACAGCTAACCTGAACTACGACAGCGATGGCATAAATTTCTTTTCATTTCCAATGTGTTATCACAATGTTTTCGTCCTTTTTAACTCTATTATGCCCATTTTCATCGTTCCCGTAGTACGCGCCTACTTATCAAGTGTAGTTTTTTCAGAAGTTTTGTACCATGGTTGGCTGACGTTTAGTGCGGTCGCCAACCATTCCTTTTAAAGCACTTAAAGGGTTAAGATTATGGTTGTGGTTAAGATTTGGATTAAGGGCACGGGCACGGGAGCTAGGGCACGGGAGCCGTGGCCATTCCGACGGTAGTGCCGCTTCCAAAACCAAAAAACTCCTGAAACCACCTTCTTTAGTGAAGTTTCGAGCAAGATATAAGTAAAGGTTGCTCAATTTTTTTAAATGGCCAACTCACCACTGTCAACGGAAAATTCTCAAGCTCTCTCTCTTTTTATGAAACCCGTTATAGAATATTATTTTAATAATATATGCGACAATATATTTCCTATACTCAAGTTTCTTCAGCTGGCACTTTTATGCAAATTTTTGGAAAACTGATTTTCTGCCATTACAAGCGTGTTACTCGACAGGAAGACAGGTCCGTGGCTCATTGCTAGAACGTTGGACATAACGGTAAATAATCAAATAATCTGGGTTCGAACCCCATATTACACAAAGCTAGAGTTGGGCATGGCTGACTGCCAATAACTAAGTTTCAAGAGTTGCAACATAGGGGGTTGGTTTTGGCTAGCTGATAACGGCTAGTAACCCAGAAATGGGCATTCCATTCTCTCCGTGTCTTTCCCGCCCTGATATCTTAGTGAAAGGTTTGAGCATTTCCCTCAGTGTTTTTAGAAGTGCCAGAATATGCACTCAAAATGATAAAACCTTGAAACGGAAGGGCTCCGGTAAATAATTCATCAGTATCATGTCTTAGCCTTTCGTTTGAGAAAGAATGTTCAGTCAATTGGTAATGGTGCGCGTTTTTATTGCCACGAAAACCCCTTGCAGGTAGATATTCATACTAAAGCTGTAGAAGTCACGTCCAAGTATGCCGTCGGAACTTTGTCGGATAAATGCCTCAGCTATCGGTTGCGGGACTCACTCGTATCGTTCTGCCTTGGGGCACACTCTCGAGCCCCGCCAGCAGCCGCAAGGCGGCTAATGATATAGACAGGAAACCATGACTGACAAAGACAAGGAAGACTTGAATGGCCGTTTCTGGCTTATAAGCCGTCATCAGTCAGTCATACCCAAACTCAGGCGCTGCGGCGCCCGAGGCTCGAACTCATGATCTGTTGGTTAGAAGTCCAACGCTCTACCAACTGCGCCATGAGCTCGTTGTCATGCCAGTTTAGATCGGGATATTTCCAATGGTTGATAGACGCTCACTGCTAGGTTACGGGACTAATCCGTTGCATTCTGCATTGGAAATCGTCGTGGGCTGCGTCAGCAGCCGCACAGCGGCTAGTATTAGAGACAGAGGAACATTACGAACATCTTTCTACCAATGTTAATATTCTCGAAAGAAACCGTCAAGATAACGAGTCCATGGCACAGTGGGTTAGAGTTTTGGACTTCTAACCAACAGATCACGGTTTTGATCCTCAGGTGTCGCAAAACCTGGGGTTGGGTATGGATGGCAGAAGATGGGTAAAAAAGCCAAAAATGACCCATTCAATCTTCGTTGTATTCATAGTAATGCTCTTTTGTCTATAGGCAGCAGTCTAAGTAGTCCCACACACTACAGTTAGGAAATTTACTCTAAGGATGTCTATGGTGTACCCCAGAGCAGGGAGGGGCTAGTTAACCTGCATTCCTGGGAGTGTTCCCATACTTTCGCCTTGCTTCCTTAGGTTAGTTCACCGTAAGCGAAGCATTACGCCAGTCCAAAAATATTGGCTGTTTTCGAACTAAGTAGATTAAAACAGTTCTTGCTAAATCACGCTTTCCATACACCTGAATCACCCGAACCCATCACCAACATCCAACACCAATAAGGTGATTGAGGATGCAACTGCACGTGATGCTTCGTCGAATACCGCACGCGCATTTGAGAGGACCAACCCGAACCCGGGGTAAACGTCCAAGAGGACATTCACCAACATGTGGTAAAAAACGCATCGTGTGCCGACGGTGGTTTAAGTTGTAGGATTAGGCAAAACTGCGTTCATGTTTAAGACAAGCACTTAAACCACACAGCTACAGCCCATCTTAACCTGACTGTTAATAGCTGTGATTGAGAAAGAGCGATGATGATTATGGAGGCACGCATTCAGTAATTTAGCTGCAGTCAATGCAAGGAAATTTCCTGACAGAAGTCGATCGAAAGTTTTGTCGGTTAAGCAAAGCTGGCAGAAAAGAAACATAAGAAAAAAAAGGCACCAGGTTCTGCGTTCACACTGTTTCAAAATATTTTGGTTTCCTCTTGATGGAACTAACTATACCGACATAACTAGATCATAAGTTGTAAATCTTATCTATCTGACGTGAGTCAGAAATGTCCATCTCCGTTTCCTGCGTCTTTACTTTCGATACCTTTTTGTTATTGCTCGTTAGCATTCGGTCATTGGCTCTCGGCTCCAAGTTTGCTGAAAAAACGGAATATTTTCTTTCTCTCTTTTAATCAAACCGTGAATGCTTCTGCTTGCTGCCTATAAAGCGATGAATCATGAAACCGTCTAAAAGGGGTTGAACTTCCAGACGAATGCAGTTTCAATTCGTGGCAAATAGGTCAAAAAAAGTCACTGCAACTTCCATTGCCCATTCCTATAAAAGCGTTTTCCTAGCACTGTGGGAAAACATGGAAAGAGGCTTTTGTCTCCTACGTTACGATTAATGCTAGTCTTAACAACCAAACTTGCTGGACTGTGTTAGTTGGAGGACCAGGAGACACATCGTGAGCGCTGATTTCGCGAGACAGCTCCACTAATGAACCTATTAAACTCCAAATGGCCTAGCCTATCTCACCCAACTACCTACAAAGAGACAAGTAAAGGACAGGCTCAACATGTTTCGTGGCACATGGGGAACCACGTGATAACCGACTGGTCTAACAGGAATGCTGAAGAACCCTACAGCCAGAGCTGTTCCACACTGATACCATCCTACAGGTCATTGGTTTTTCAGCATAGGTGACAAATTGAACTTCAATCAGCAGATAATAATACCGCAGATTCGAGCCATAACATCAGCAATAAAACGCAGTATAAACTAGAGATGCGATAGTTTAACCGTCGTTGCCGATTATGTCCACCGTGCACCCAAAACCGGGGTGGGCGCAACGACGGTGTCTTACGCGGTCATTAGTTTACAGTGATGGGCCCGGTGTCAGGACAGGGTCCAAAATATCTGAGATGGGATCAGGCGCATGTGTAATGCGCGGCGTGTGCCTACACCTAGGCGTACCGACACACCCTCCGTGTGTGCGGCACCTTTCATGCATGGGGAGCCTACGCAAAAACTTGTCGTGCCCGATCTAGCCCCCCCCCTTCCCTGTTGGTCCAGCGCATTAACCGTGCGGCCCATTTTAGGGACACTTAGCAACTAACAAACGCACAAAAATGTGGTGCTTGAAAAAATCCCTGAAGTTTACTGAAGACATAGAATGACAGAAAAGTGGGAATCAACCTGCCTTCTATCCAAAAAATGATCACATAAAATCCGAAGGCAAACGCAGGTTGATGACCCTTTTTATTGCGATGGGCGATGAAAAGTCCTCAGGAATCGTTTCTATATGGTTTTTAAACTACCTGATGGCAGGATAACATATTTTAAAAGCAAAATATGTCCACTGAATGGCAGAATAGTGAAATATCTGGCAGTATACAGCGCTGCCGTCATCAAGTAGACACAACGAAATTCGGGAAGACAATAAGAGCAGCACCAACGCAAAACGGATTCTGTCTTCCCATCAGGGTGGGTCAGTGCACGCCACCTCAAAAGCACGTCAGCGATTTTCTCCATTAAATCGGGGAACCGTAGATGTTAAGATTTCCGTATACTGGATCACTAGGCGTTCCCAGCAGTCAACGAGCCATAACAAAAAGGTTCATAATTTAAAGACATAGGAAACAGAGGTCGCCATTTTTGGCTTAGTTTCTTTAGTCAGCTAACCGCAGCTTGATGAGATTTACAACTTACGATCTAGCCATGTCGGTACAGTAAGTTCCAACAAGAAGGAACTAAAACGCTACCAGCTTTTGGTTGAACCAGTGTGAACGCAAAGCCTGGCACCTATCGTCTCTCATGCTTTTTTTCTGCCAGCTTTGCTTAGCTGTCAAAACTTTCGGTCGACTCCCGTCCAGAAATTTCCTTGCATTTACTTAAGCCAAAATTCCGAATCTGCACCTTCATAGACATCGCCGCTTTTTCTCAATCACGTCTTTTAAATGGTCAGGCTAAGTTAGGTTGTAGCTGTGTGGTTTTCATGTTTATCGTAGACATAAACG
The DNA here is from genome assembly GCA_017591395.1 of Schistocephalus solidus. Taxonomy (NCBI): domain Eukaryota; kingdom Metazoa; phylum Platyhelminthes; class Cestoda; order Diphyllobothriidea; family Diphyllobothriidae; genus Schistocephalus; species Schistocephalus solidus. The sequence continues at coordinate 85,670 of WEDG01001535.1, forward strand.
TAGTTCCACCTAATTCTACTAATTAAACCACCATCAACACAAGGATTCCACATGTTGGTGAAAGTTGACTTGGAATGTTACCTCAGGTTCGGGTTGCTCCTCTTAAAGGTGCGTGCGATATTCGGTGAATCATCACCCGCAGATGAATACTCAAACACCCTCTTGGTGCGATGTTGATGATGGCTTCGGGTGATTCAGGTGTATGGAAAGCGTGACTCGGTAAGACCCGTCTTATGTGCCTTAGTTAGTTTGCCCCCAAAACGGGCCACGTGGTAGATGCGTTGGACCAACATGGGGGCCACATCAGGGCACGGCATGCGTTATTCGGGTTGCGCTCCGCTAACAAATGCCGAACATAGGAGGTGTGGTGGCACGCCTAGGGGCGGCTTGGACTTAGGGGACCCGGCCGCGCCAACCACCTGCATCCTCTCCCACTTCCGGTGTTCTTGACTCTGTCTTGACACCGGGCTCAGGTGGGGGAGGAGGAGAGAGTGCGGTAGCTGCAGCGCAAGGCTACTATCACTTAAAACTAATTCACGCGCAAGTCACCGTCCCTGCTCCACTTTCACATGGAGCATACGGTGGACATCGTCGGACTACGACGGTCGAACTGTCAGTTTGAAAGCAGCCAGCAATTTTGCACTGGTGCAATGCTTTCCTTTTCACGACGAAAACATCTCTTCCCCATAACACAGTTGATCGGTCGCTAACTTTCTGGAACAGTACCGATTTCACGTCCTTACCATAACTCTCACAGTAAGTCCAACGCAATCCTTAACACTAACCCTAACGTTAATCCAAATACTTGCAAAAACCTGATATCTCGGAAAGTTAACGCAGAATCACCCTGTTACGGGAATTTCCTATTTCCGGGAACTGTCTCTGAGGAAACCAACAGATATTTGAACCTCACTCTGTGGTCGGATAAAAGTCAGAAACATGGAAGAACAGAGAGAATGCAACCTTACACTACGAGGCTGATACAGGGAGGGGCGTCGTTTGTGGTGGGTTTGTTAATGTTCTTATATTTCCACGAGCGATATTGGCATGCCACCTTTGAAAACTGAAACCCTGTGCACAGCTTTCATTTTTTAACGCGTGGGTTGCATGTGCATTGTGACTGGCATGTTAATCCCCAATGCCAACTTTCTTGTTGTGGATTGGATCTCAACTTTGTCCTATGCTTGTTGATCTTGGCGATAAATTGTGACCCTAATGATCTCAAGCCTTGTCTCTTTTTTTGGAGTAGATTCTCAAGAACGGATAATGCGCAGGTAAGTATATATGGCGGGTGACTCACGGGTCGTTTGGTCTTCAGGTTTCTTGTATCTGCCTTGGCACGCAATCATCATCTTGGCTCACAATATAAATTATGTTAAATTTGGATAAAGGCCACATCTGCGCAACATGGGTCGCTACTCCCGGACTCTGGTCTAACGTCCGAACCACTAGGTGATGTTCATGCATCCGCGTTTTCAGCTTTCGACTACTTTCTCAAAAATATTTGCCTTCTACACAGCGGCACAGAATTTAGTAGACAACGACTGAGTTTTTCTCCTTAAAAGTGGGGTCTTTTGATCGAATCAACTGCTAGCGGAGTCCATTTGCAGCCTCTATTCCAAGCGAAGGCAATAATTTAGCCACGAACCCAGAGGAATCTTTCACATGTGAACGTTATCACCATGATCGCGGCTGATTCGACTTTTTGATCCGGTTTCTTCAAGACATTCGGTTCCTTTTTATGCATATGAGTGTCCATTCTTCGGTTCGGAAGGGACTTTGAAGGCACTTCAATTGGAGTGCTTTCATGAGTTCCTCCTTGTCGTTATAATGTGAGTATATTGTTTCTTTTTTAGTACGACAGGCGATTGATGTTGTTGTCGTTGCAGCCGCGTGTTGGTTTACTTCCTGCGTACTTTGTGAAGTACTGCTAAACCCATCCCGTCATTTGCTCACTGCATCTTCATACGGCGTTCCAAATGCTTGGCCTTTTGAAGCTCCTTGGATCTCATTTTCCTACTTTTGCCAGTGACCTCCAAATTATACTGGTTTGTTTTCTCAAGGTTCTTAAATCGTACCAGCCTATGAAACCAATGTCAGCGGCCAGCTTCTAGGTTGTCCTCCCATGGAAGTTGTGCGAATCCCTTTCAGTATGAACTAGTTCAAACGGATGTCTCTCTATACTTCAACATCAAGTAGAGGGAATTGGAATGAAGCCAGTTTTTAGATGGACTTTATTTTAAGAGCACCTGCTTAGTGGCAAGTTGTATGCTATTGGTCCCGTGAAAGTAATGTACGGAACGGAATACGCTCTTCCCAGACCCTAGACCTGGGAGACACAGGTGTAAGCAAAAATTTCAGGTCAGCTGCTTGTCTTCCAAGTGATTTCAGTTTCTTTTAAAACGAATTTTACCATATATGCGACTTGGCGAATCCGATTAAAATTGAAGTACGAATACAAAGCGACCAGTAAATCGAGAGATTCACCGATCATGTAATGGGTCCCTCAAATGCCCAACAATGTTGGCTGTTTTTCAACTCTCATTTAAGTTCTGGGCGTTGAGATTAAGTGAAGCCCTGTAGGTGTTGTCGATTGGTAACCGGTGATCTGGCCTCCTCTGGTGATCGCATCTCTGTCAGTCATTAATGCATGGTGTCAGCTGAAAAAGTCGCCTCTCTGAGATCCGAATTATGGGAGCAGGACTGCGATGTTGGAATTTACGTGAAATAATAGTATCCTATCTTTTGCCTTCCGGATGATTTTTGGCGGAAGCCATGCGAGGCCTGTTATGCTATTCATGGGTTAGTTGCTCTGATACGTTCCGCTTGTCTGTTAAGCAGTTCCTATCCCGTCGACTGAAGGGCAGCCTACAAGTTACATGTCCTCTGTTGCATTTTTGAAGGAATTTGCAACAGTTGAGTGTGTAGTAAGTATGCAGAATCTCCGGAAACATTAGGTTCAGTCATACAAGAAATCTGCAGTTCGAAATTTCTGCTTAAATTAAGGGATAACATTTAAAACTGTGCAAAATCTTCCAAAATTACTTCATCGGCAGTAACAAGCAAGCTTTTGTTTGCATATTGCAAGTAACAATCCACACAACAAATTAAGTGTATGCGTCCTGATTTTCCTACAAAATGGTAATAGATTGTACCTACGCAGGAACTATGAAAAGCGGTTGATAGGAGAATTTACAGTTAAGTTCGTCATCTTCAATGAGGCAGTATTGATGAAAAACTCTCTCTCCTCAGCAAACGAATTTGAAGTCTCCTACAAGCAGGTAGTGAGAAATAAATTTGTAATGCTTCATCTATATGACCCTTGATTAAATTTAAAAACGTAAAATTCTATAAAATGGTGGTAGCAGATAATTGGGTGACTTTGCCCGAGTTTAAACTACACGGGCAATTTAAACTATACTGAGGCTAAATGTGCGTGCTTTTGTTGCTGTTCATTAAACCTCCGAGTCATCTTACACGTAATAGTATTGAAATCTTTTTCATGGATAATATGTATCCTAAGGTTTAAAAACTTCTGCATGAATACCGTCCGGTTCAAGAATTCGCTATTTCTTCTTCTGCTTCTTCAGGAAATGAGGAACATGCTAAGTAATTTTTTCCTTGAACCTTCACGCGTATTGCGTACTACTGGTATTTCTGGCCGATGACGGCTAATAACCTAGAAATGGTCATTCCGGTATCCCTTGCATTTGTCGGTTTCACCTTATCAACATATATCTCAAGTCGCTATGCGAATACCTGCGAGGGCTCTAAAGTGAGCTCCAAGGCACAGCGGAGCATAAGTATTCCTTAATCAGGTCGGTAAACAACACACATTCAGAGTTTGTATTCCGATCGCAACCGATAAAACAAAGGGGCCGTGGCACAATGCTAGTGTTAAACTAAATGACCAAAGATCACGAGTTCAAATCTCGGGTGATCCACACCTGCGATTGGGTGTGACTGACAAATGACGGTAAATAAGCCAAAAATAACCATTCCGGTCTCCCTTGTCCTTTGTCGGCTCATGGCGCAGTGGGTTCGAATCCCAGGTGTTCCACACTTGGGATTAAGTATGGCTGGCTGATAACGGCTAATAAGAAAGAAAAAGCCATTCCAGTCTCCCTTGTCTTTGTCAGTCATGTTAATCTGCCAATATATATATATATATATATACGGTCAGGACAGCCGAATTTCTGCATGAATTTCCACAGTCCATCGCGGTTCACCGTGTATAAGGCTTTCGTTAGATCAACGAAGGTAGTGTATAGGTGAGTTCGCATCTCCTGAAACTTCTCTTGTAGCTGGCGGGCGGCAAAGATCATGGCCGTTGTTCCGCGGTGTCGGCGGTAGCCACATTGGCTTTCCGGGAGCAGGCCCTGCTCTAGGTGACCGTTCAGACGATTGAGAAGGATACGGGTGAAGATCTTCCCGGCAATGTTGAGCAACGAGATGCCTCTGTGATTATCACAGAGCTGCCGGTTCCCCTTCCGTTTGTAGAGATGACGATGGTCACATCTTTTAACTCCTGAGGAACTTGTCCTTTGCCCCACACCTCCTGGAAGAGTGTTATGAGTTCTGCCATCAGCTGGGGCCCACCGTGCTTGTAGACTTCCGGTGGGATTGCGTCGGATCCCGGTGCTTTACCACTGGAAATCTGCTGCATGGCCTGGATGGTTTCTGGTAGGGAAGGTGGCAGATCCAGGTCATTGTTCGTGTCCACTTGAGGGAGCCGGTCAATGGCAGCATCGGAGATAGCCGATGAGCAATTAAAAGTCAGATAAAGCGATCAAATGCTATCTGTGTGGTGCTACCCCTAACTAGTACCCCTGCACCCTGGGAGGCCATATGTATGTGCAATACGGGGTCACTGAGATTCATAAATCTGGAGTCATCGGGGGTTATGAATTTCAATCGAGTGAGTTCAGTTATCTTCGTCTTCACAGATGCGGCCTGCATTTTATTTGGATCATCTGGGAGTGGTGTGTAGGCTTCCCTGTCGTTGAAGACTTGATTAGCCTTGTTGATGTAGTCAGTCTTTTTTATGATGACAGTGGCATCACCTTTGTCAGCAGGCTCAATCCCTTTACTGCTGTCCGTCTTAAGACGATAAATGATAGACTCTAAATGCTTTCCAATGAACGATAACTACTAATATGAGTTCTCCGAGTAACTTACTAGCGAATTTATTGTAATTAGAATAGGCAGTATAAATAGAGATCAACTTTGTCCCGAAATTAGGAAGTCTTTTTCAATGGAAGGTGATGATCCATAGGTAATGTATAAAAGGTCAACGCTCCGTAATATATGTAATACCTAAAATAAGGTATAAGTTTAGATGTATTTTAACTGCGCCAAAGACATTTTCCGAAGTTTAACGCATAGGTATGCATTCCTATCAAGCATTAATGTGTTCTGAAATTTAAATCACCTCTGGTTCATTCCTTTTCTAGTTGGCCGGGCAGCCATTTTGTGGAGCATTTAGGCTTTCTTATTGCAAGTCCGAGACAAACTCACAGCTCGTTACCTAGTAAGTAAATGTGTGTAACCATTACTTGAGCTCATGGATGTTTTTTCCCCTAGCTTGTTGCTGCTCAAATATTTAATCGCCGACATTTTGCTGAGCGTCGATCGTGCCCTGACACACACCTGCCCTACTTAGCGCAAAGTTTCTTTACAGCTTTTAAGTAGCCAAGAGAGAAGTCTCATTAGCTATCCTGAGCTGATTTTTGGTAACCGAGGCGCTGTAACCATTAGGAACCTCCGAGCATTCATTCTACTTTTAAAGCTTTTCAGTAGTCGAGGCCCGTTTGCTTCTGCTCTGGGCTTGGCGGTATCGTCATCTTTATTGTCACTAGTTATGTCGCACTATGTGGAACTAACACCCTTCCCATCTGACTGCCTGCTGTGTGAATGGAACATCCGGTAACGAATATAATCACATTTTAGATAGACAAGGAATTCATGGAACTAATCTCCCAACACCAATGTTCAAAAACAGTGTAAAAATGCAGACTCTATTATTATTATTATTTAACTGAACGATTAAATATGCGAACATTGTGTATTTTGAGGACAGTAGCCCAAATAAACGACTGCACAATTTCATTTGACGAAGCAGCCATTAACTGCGTCAAAACCCAAAAGTATTCTTTTGTGAAGGACGAGGGAGTCTTTGTAAATAACTTGGACAACCCACTTATTTGAATAAACATTTGGGTCGAAGACAATCAACCACTGTCGAATAACCACGTAATGTCCATTCTACAAACAAGTAGTACTACAAGTAGTATGAATCGTATATGACAAAGACGTTATACCGTACTTCCGACATAGATACTAGCTAAAAGCCCAGACACGTATTTCACCGATATTTCTGCTGCCGCGTGATGCAGCAACAAGGGATTCGGCTCCTCAGTGGTCCCCCAGCGTTCTCTATGCAGTTTCAGGCATATGAACTCCGGCGAAACACGTGCTGGGCTTTTAGATAGTATCTTTGTCGGAAGTATGGTATAACGTCTTTGCCATATAAAATGCATACTACTTGTAGTACTTCTTGTTTGTATAATGGGCATTACATGGTTATTACACCGTGGTTGATTGTCTTGGAGCCAAACGGTAATTGATATTTTGGGCCTGGCCGTAAAACGTCATATCCTTGTCACCTAACTGCATGATGTGCACTTAATAATTTCAGAATTTATTGCTCTGACGAGGAAAACTACCGAATTGAGATAAATTACCTGTTTGAATTATGTTCCGAAACGGTTACTCTAAAGATTTTGTACATTTATGCATGAAGCAACAGCAGCCGGGTGTTGCTGACATCTCTCTTTGTGCCTTCTAAACGGGCCACGTGGTAGATGCGTTGGACCAACACGGGGGCCACATCAGGGCACGGCATGCGTTATTCGGGTTGCGCTCCGCTAACAAATGCCGAACATGGGAGGTGTGGTGGCACGCCTAGGGGCGGCTAGGACTTAGGGGACCCGGCCGCGTAAGCCACCTGCATCCTCTCCCGCGTCTTTTCTTCTTGACTCTGTCTTGACACCGGGCTCAGGTGGGGGAGGAGGAGAGAGTGCGGTAGCTGCAGCGCAAGTCACCGTCCCTGCTCCACACTTCCATGGAGCATACGGTGGACATCTTCGGATTACGACGGTCGAACTGTCGTGTGTGTGTGTGTGTGTGTGTGTGTCGTTCACACATTCACAAAAACCTGCGGTAAACCACCGGAGGCTTAGCTAAATCAGCACACACTCTCTACACCAATACATCGACAACACCCTCACAATCACCATGTACCTGAGTATATCACGGTTTCCTGGAAACCGTGGCTGGGAAGGCTGCCAATCTGACGCTTTCACCAGACCACGACGTCGGCTAAGGTTATGTGCTGTGTGTGTTGAGTGGCTGACCAGTGGACTGAGAGTCAGATGGCGATGGCTGCTCCATATCCCCTGAGTAAGTGAATCCTGGTGTGGGCGTTATGGGGGCCATGTCGAGCTGTGGTGCGCGAAGACGGGTACGCCGACCCGTCACCCAATGCACCCAATCGCACATCAGACAACTGACCGGCTCGGACGGTGGTCTAACTGTGAGGGTGGGGAGAGAGTGAGGTCGACAGCTCAGCGCATTTTCCTCACTATAAACAATCGGACGCACTTGAAACTATCACGGTGCGCTCAAAGCCATGGCTTGGAATGTTGCCAACTGACGGGATAACTCGGACCGCGTGGTCAGCCCAATGTGTGTTTTGTGTGGAGTGGCTGACTGGTGAACTGAGAGTCAGGCTGCAATGGCTCCTTCTTAATGTGCCCTTTATGGCACTCCCACTGCGTGGGATCCGAGCAAGATGTGGTGGTACACCCAGGGGCGGCTCCGGCGGCGCCAGCCACCTGCGCCCTTTCCCATTTCCGGTCTTTTTGACTTTTTCATGACACCTGGTTCGGGTGCGGGAGTAGGAGAGAGTGCGGTTGCTGCAGCGCAAGGCTACTATCACTTAAAACTAATTCACGCGCAAGTCACCGTCCCTGCACCACCCTTCCGTGGAGCATACGGTGGACCTCGTCGTAATCGACGGTCGATCTTGTGTATGTCGGAAGTATGGTATAACGGTATAAAGTCCTGGAAATGCATGCATCGATCTGTTTACGGTATCTGCTCACCCTGTTGTGCTTTGGGCTGGACTAAAAGATCCACAAACAGTCTCACAGAAACTAGCAGTAGAAGCAGAAGGAAGTTACTGACAAAGGCTAGGGAGACTTATGTGGGCTTTTCTGTTTTATTAGCCGTCGTCTGTCAGCCTTACACAAACCCAGGTTTATGGCACCTGGGCTTCGATCCCGTGTTCTTTTTGGTGAGCACTATTTGGTCCTCAGTCAACCATATGCGTGACCAAATGCTGAGTTTTAAATCAATCTGTCATTTGCTTCTTTGGACAGCAAGTGCATTTGAATCATTAAAGAAACCTGAATGCGCCCCTGGCGGCTGAGCATGTAGACCTTAATTCCCAGGTCGATAAGAATACTGAAGTTAAGGAGCAAGCCATCGTTCTGACGGAGATGAATCTTGTTCAAAAAGCAACGCGAACCAGCCGACTGAACGTGTACGCAGGCCTAGATTGCGGACATCGAACCGATCAGTTGGCACGTTGGCTTGTCTCTGCGGTCAGGTGGGCCAAATTAGAAGACACAGAGGCCATGACAATCAACCACAAGTGCTGGTGGTCAGGGGAATGCGGTCGTGTAACGCCCGCACAATCGCGATATCACAAGCAGACGCAATCATCGGTTCAACCAGCGGGGTCGCCACAGCATGCACAAGTTCAGCCACCTTATGCTGATTTAACTAACGGTCCCTGTAAGTAGGTTATTATCACCAACTGATGTTAATTCTGTAGGTTTGCGCAGCAGCAACTACCAGGATGGCCAATCCTGGATACCCTCAAAATATGATGAATTTTCTGGGAGTAGGAAGCTCCCACTTACCCGGTAATACTGGATGCCTTGCATAACATTTCAGAACAGGTAAAAATTATGCTTCCTAAACCTAAATCTAACGCTAATTTCAACCCAAACTCTGACCCTTACCTTAGCCCCAAACATATCCTCAGCCCTAAACCTATCTTAATCCTTACCCTTATCTTAACTCTATCCTCATCCTTAACACTAACTGCGAATGCGGCTCTTATCTTCCTGGAAGTTAGCGTATGACCCCTATAATGAGGATGACATGTTCCCGTGTCATACTTTTTTTGTGCAGCTGAAACCGTCCAAAGCTATGATTTAAATTAAAGGTTAGACCAGCTCTGAAAGGCCATTTTTGGATGGGGGGGATCCTTTATCAGGATCCAACAAAATTGCGTGACTGCATATATTGGAGGAGTCGGGGCTGACTAGATAGGACAATCTATCGAGCGGGATTTTGAAAGTATGCTTGAGAGCGCATGTATCAACTTCGAATATGTGCTGTATTGCGCTCGATATGCGCCGAGCTTCAGTGGCTGAATTTTGAAAATATTTCTTGATTTTGAGTTCATAGTGCAGCAGCATTTTTATTATTTTATAGATTTGGTTTTGTTTCTGAACTCGGAGTTGTCCCTTTTAGGCAGCCTAGTCGAGAAACCACGACTGCGGCTGCCTATGCATCTTCACAGAAAGTTAACTTATTCTTTAGTGGATCGTAAAGGATTTTTAGTTGCAGATTTACGTTTCAAATCAAACATTCACCACTAGCTGAATTCGATTTAAAAATTGCCGAGAAGGTCTTTTATAGTTTCGGTTTCTGTACGCGAGGTCATATGTGTTCTAACGAGTGCTATTGTGTCAGCCACAGAAAGAATCGAAGCGGCGAAGGACGATTATCAATGGTCCGTATCATCAACTGATTTTAACTCACTTGTTAAAAACTCGGCGGCCTCGGTGGGATTTGAATTCATGCCAGCAAGGGAAAGGCTTTAGTACAGCCAACGCTCTAGCAACTGAGCTACCAGGTCCTCACCGAATCTAGATTAATTGCTTAGGAAATTCTGCTTGGGCACTCAGCTTACTGCATCGGAATTGGTCGATTCCAGGAGCTGCAGTAGGCTGGGTGAATAACTTGATCCATGTGTGATTCAACTCACGGCTCTCAATGGGGCTTCATAGTTCAGTTGGCTAGAGCGTTGGCCGTACTAAAGCCTTCTGCATGCCGACGTGGGTTCGAATCCCACCGAGGTCGCCAAGTTTTTTTCACAAAAGGGTCAAATGCATTATTCAACTCTGACAAAATTCTCTAACTACGATAAATCCCAAATAAACTCTCTTCATCGCCAGGAAACAATAAGAAATATCCTGCGGATTCAGAGCACTTCCTCATTCCCTCCCAGATTCATCGTTAAGTTTAGTAGAATAAAATATTACTGTGTAGCCGAAAAAGTTTTTGGAGAGACCAACACGTTTTTTAAACAATCCATGTCCGCAGAACTTTGTTTGAATGACCTGAAGGTTCATTTGGAATAACCCAACGCGCTGACTTAGGCGTAGCATAAGCGAGCCAGCTCAGATTCCTGGTGAACTGATTACTGGTTCTCGTTCATTGTGCTCAGACTGACGTTTGTTGTAAGAGTGAAAACCTTAACTGGGCAGCAAGGCTAAAAACAGCTAAGACAGGTTGCTTGTTAAAACAATATAGTTTATTTGTTTTTTTGGAAGATTTGAAAAATTCCTTTGACTCAATTGGGAAAAATTGGCAGCCATCTTTGGATTCGAACCCACAACAGTAAGGGTAAGGCTTGAATAAAATCAAGACGCTAGCCATCAGAGCTGCAACGTCCATCGGGAGCCGAGAGTTTAATCACATCGCAATGCTTGGTATTTTGGTTTGTACACCGGATTTTTCCTTCTCACGCAAGTAAGTCTTGCCTTTTTAAGGATAAGTTTAAATATTTTACACTGACCACGTATGTAATCTTCCTTTGTTTTTCCAGTTCTGTCGTCAAAGAAAGTCTTCGCCTGGTTTTGTGCATTCATTTACTCTTGCCATTCTTACGAATTTCACCTGCCTTTTTGTAGTCTTTGTTAGGATCAAAATGGAAGTAATATCCGCGGGCGCTTTGCTCGAATGTTACAGGTGCCTACTATGTTTTGCTGCTCTCTCCATGAAAAAAAGCTGGACAGTAGAGGGCAGAAAGTAACTTTTCTGCAGATGCCTGGATGTCCTTGTTGATTCTCTTAACGCATCTCCAAAGCCACAACTAACTAGCCCGTACGCCTGGTTTCTGCTAACGCACCTACTTTCGGTAACAAACCCTGCTCTGGTTCAGTTAGCAGGGGCTGTCCACCGAGTTGCTCGAACCAACCAACCAGTTCGCGCTGCTACGCCCACGCATGCTATTCGCGACTGAAGTGACTGCCACGCGGGTAAGCAGGCTTGTCTCTCGCACACACGCAGCCTTCAGTTGGACTCGAGTAAAAAATAATAAACCGTGCAATACATAGTGAGTCTAAGCGACCGACTGTAGCGGACTCGAAACATAACCCGAAGGCATCCGCTCCATCCTGACATCAGATCAGCAAATTAACATTCCGATTCGGGTAATCTCACAATATCTAAGCACTGACTTTCTGGGGTACATAATGATAAAAAGTGTTGGGGTAAACCTAATTAATGGCTTTCTAATCCATAGTATATACTGTGATCTACGCTATTCCTAACCGCAAACTCAGCTGAGTAATATCTAGTAGTTGCAAGCACCTTTGACTTTTTTAAGCGGAAATTCCGGCCCGCTATTGTACCGAAGTGGGCAAACTACTTTGTACTGACAGCAATGAAAAGGCAAAGGAAGCGAGGGTGATTGGCCGAGTTAATCAGAAGATGGTCAGACTGATGTTCGAGAGTTGGTCCTTGAATGGCACACTCAACCGGGCTATAGACTTACATCCCGTCTATCAGGCGCTTTGTACGAGGTTCAGTAGTTCGGCCAGGGCCAATAAGGCAAACGAGCACGTGGAACGGAGAGCCGGTTGTAACGGAAAAGAGGGGTGGTGGTTGGAGGTCACATGACCTAAGTTATGCAGTGCTTCACAGATGCGCCCGTAAAACGGAGAACAACTCAAGAGAGCAGCAACGACTAATCAGTCCGCTGATTGACGTGGGGGAGGCCAACAGACATGCTGCCTTGCCTAAACCTACGAGGGCTCCAAAGGGGACAGCGATCACGCGAGCCAGCCGGCGATCAATCTTCAGGAGGTCTAAGGTAGTCAGCAGCGAACGGGCAGGTCAAAGTTCACGCGTACACCATCGCTATAATATGAGGCACGCGGCAAGGCTGACTAACTCAAGACAACCAGGAGCAGCGACCACGCTACTCTGATGATGGAAGCAAGAAGGCTTTCGAAACGTCAGTGCCAATAAAATTTGGTCCAGTATATATATATATATTTATTTATATGGTCTTCCAAAAATTCACAAAACTGGTATCCCACTGCGACCGATAGTCTCCTTAATCGGTGCACCGAATTATAAAATTTCAAAGTGGCTATTTCACCAGCTACATCCACTTACAAAGAACTCTGAATACTCCATTGAAGATTTAAATAGTTTTCTAGACAAATTAAAAGGAATCACAGTTACACCTGACGAGGTAATGGTTTCATTCGATGTGGTCTCGCTCTTCACCTCGACCCCCCTTGATTTAGTGAGATCATGCACCGAAGAACTACTCCACGCCTACGTCACTGATGTACCTGCCGATGCTTTACTCCAACTCCTAGACCTTTGTCTAGAAACCAATTTTTCCTTCTCCGGCCAATGCTATCAACAACTAAAAGGAGCCCCTATGGGGTCGCCCATATCCGGCTTCCTGGCTGAAGCTGTAATGCAGAAATTGGAATCGATAGCTCTCCCTGGTGTTAAACCAAAATTGTGGTTGCGATACGTTGATGATACATTTGTCATCGTCAAGAAAGAACTATTAGACCTGCTCCACAAAAATCTAAACTCAACATTTCCAGGAATTGAATTTACATTCGAGACGGAAGCTGATGGACAGCTCCCATTTCTGGATGTCCTCGTACAGCGGAAAACTGATGGATCACTCCACACCTCAGTTAACCGCAAAGAAACATATTCTGAGGTCATCCTACACTTTGAGAGTAATCATCTTATCTCTCACAAAAGGAGTTCTGTCAACAGTCTCCTAAATTGAGCCAAAACACATTGCTCTGATGAAGAAAGTTATCGAGCAGAAATGAAATACCTCTTTAACTTGTTCTCTAAAAATGGATACCCCTGTGACTTCGTGTATCGTTGTCTAAAGCGACAAATATCCAAAGAGAAAGGTATTTCAAACAACACGGCCACCCAGGTACCCAAAACAATGACCTGGCGAACTCTCCCGTACATTAAAAATGTATCTGAGATTGTCGAAAGACAGCTTAAAAAACACCAGATACAAGTAGCACACCACCCTTCATCTACTTTACGCTCACAGCTTGTACACCCTAAGGACAGGGTTAGCTACCTTGATAAAAAAGGTGTTGTCTACAAAATTCCATGTTCCAGTTGTAATGCCGTTTATTGTGGCCAAACTGGGAAATCTGTCTCAACCCGCCTACACGAACATCAGTTGGCGGTCAGAAGACGAGACCATTTATCCCAAGTGGCTATGCATACACTGGAAACCGGACATACATTTGCATGGGAGAATACACGGATTGTTTGCATCTGCCCAATCAGAAAAGGCCGTGAATTCCTGGAAGCAATGCACTCAGATGAGGCATGCATCAACCGGCATATCGATTTGGATGCCACATACAAAATCGTTAAAGAAAAATTCAAACGCCCAAAACCAATCACGACGGGATGACGAAATACACTCAAAGCCTATTGGTTCGGATTTTGCCCAATCTCAGAATCCTTTGTTTAACATGGTTAATTGATTAATTGTTCCTGTACACTGCCCGTAGTCTGAAGACGAGCTGGGGACCAGTCTCGAAAATTTACGCATTAAAGTTTCGATTTTTTTCCCAAAGAATTTCGTCTTTTCTATTGAATATCTTGGTATGCCTGTTTTTTAATACATATATATATATATATATATATATATATATATATATATATATAAAACAGGTGGTGAGGCACTGATGAACTTCGTTCCGATGAAGTGCTTATGACCCATCTGCTAGACACAGTGTGGGGACTGTCTGTGCCGTGCTCGAGCGCATGTTTTTGTTTCCAGTCCCAGCTGGTAGTCAGGGTTATGATTGGCTGAATAAAGGCAGAATAAGCCCGAAACAGACTGTATCAATCTACCCATATTCTCTGTCATGTCTCCTTTCTGCATATAGATACAGCTTCGAAGGTCCGCAGTAACTCAACGACTGGATGCAACCAGTAGTGATCACTGCAGGCCACAGGGTCCGTTTCTTTCACATGATTATCTTTTGGAAGTTTCGGAGAACTCCAAGTCGTGATTGCTTTTTCCTCCAAACAGAAACTTAGTGTGACTACAAGGCCACAATTTAAACCCGGTAGCTTTGAAGACTAGCTCTGCTGGTGCTCTTGTCCCTGCGTCCATTAGGACGCCTGGCTGTGCGTGGCCTTGAGAGGCTGTTTTGGTATGACAGCAGAGTAGAGAAAAGGACTTAAACGTTATTGATGGGCGACTTCGGTTTTGCAGTTTTCTTCTCTGAATCCCGCTGGCAGTAAGTTTTCGCACTCCCGTGGCTGGTTTCGCGCAATGTTTCGCTGGTTGTAGTTTTTATGCGTCCTCAAAAAGAGATGTAGTGGGTTCGCTGGGTGCTCACCGATCACGTAACGGAACACACTTGTCTCGTTGTGCCTGGCAGCTCAACTTCGAGCCCTGTCAGCAACCACAATGCTGCGAATATGTTATACGCAGAAAGACATTACCGAAAAAAGCTAGGAAGACTGGAATGACCATGTTTCGTTAAGCAGCCGTCAGCGACCAACTATACCCCACCCCAAGTGTTGCAAGACCCGAGGATCAAACCCACGACCTGTTCGTTAACAGTCCAACGCCCTAGCCTTTGTGTCATGGGCAGGTTATCCTGACGGTTTCAATCGGATGTATGAACAGTGGGGTTTGGGCGCTAGGCGATTGCGTTACGGGACCTCAACGTTCCAGTAGGCCTTGAGGTTCAATCTAGAGCCCACAAACAGCCGTACGGCGCCTAGAAGAACAATATTCAGGTCAAGCATACCCAACCCCGAGTCTTGCAACATCTATGTCTTAAATTAGTAACCTGTTTGTTATGACTCCATGGGCTCGTTGTCCTCTCAGTTGCAATCGGATATATTAAGAGTAGTAGTGGTGCGCTCACCGACTGCATGAGGGAACGCAATCATCTCGTTAGACCTTAGGGCTTTATCTTCAGCCGCTTAGCGGTTAGTATTTTGATAGGCAGAAGGGAGTGCAGTATGGAAAATTCTCTGAGTTAGACACTTTCACCAAATTAATAAAGACCGTGCATATGGAATTCTAAAGTCTTGAACAACCGATAGGTAAAAAAACGCAGGCTATTCTATTAACCGATATATCCTTTTGACAGTTATTTTAAATTCCGCTACTCGACTTAATATTTCCACTGAATTCTGTCCTGTTAAAATATAAAAATGTGGCTTGATATAAAGAGCATTTGCCATTTATTACATCAAGGCCGTTTCTAAAATGCGAACATCACCCAGGACGAAATAGAACACTAGCACCTTCTGAAGACGGTGATTGACTTTTGACGTCTTGAACTTGTACCTGAGACTCTACATCTGAATCTTTACAACCAAGCATGTCAACAGTGTGACTTAATCTGTACGTCTTAAAAGCACCCTACAACAAGCAATGAGTAAACATGAACAGAAATCTTTCTGCTAAATTTCTTTCGAGTCAACTTGTTTTTTTACTAATTATAAATTCATCTGCTCTGCTATGCTCTCGTAATCAGTAATGAGTTATGAATACATATTTCAAAAGAGGCTCCAAAATACTCGATGTTTACCTATTTTATTGCTAATTTGATGCAGTGCTCTCTCTCATGGTTCAAAGCTATAAATAACCATCTAAAGAAATCCACCTGCCAGGATTAGTTGCTCTTTGCCTCCTGGAAACGACTAACCTTCATAATGATTCTGATTTCCACATAAGTAGACTATTTTTTCTGAATTAGGTGGTATTTTTGGCAAAAAAGCATATACGGTCACTTGACTGCTAGCTGTCGGGGCTTGGGCAGATTATAGTTGTGAAAGAAGATGAAATTTGAACGTCCTACGTCAATTGCTATGACAGGCTGCGCCACCCCGCCTGAAAACACACAGACAAGCAACGTAATGAGGGGCGGAAAATGATAATTTAAACATTATAAACTATGCCTGATGCAAAATAAGGGTGTCTGGCGAGAATCCAAAGTGATAATGTGGTGTTCACCGATCTGATCATAGAATATATATATAGACCTTTATGCCTTGCAGCTCACGTTAGATCCCTCGCAAGCAGTCATATAGTGACTTGTGGTATGACTGGCTGATGACGGCTAATTATTCAGGATGGCCATTCCGGTCTCTCTTGTCTTTTTCAGTTGCACCTAATCAGCATATATATATATATATATATTGCTAATTGAAGCGAAAATGCGCGTCCCCGGGCATAAATCAGAAGAAGAGGCGATCACGGGAACAATAGGTTTAATATCCTGACGTTTCAAAATCAAACAAGATTCCATCGTCGGAGGTAGGTTCAGTACGGCGCCTCACAGTATTTATGGGTTCTGAACATGCTGACTCTACAGCTATTCGTGCAGGGTGCACTGCAGGGGGGTGGGGGAGTTAATGGCTGTCCTACTGATCATTGATTTGTTTCTCCCTCGCCTCGCCTGGGGGCTGTGTCGGGATGGCAAGTGTCATTGACCCTCGTCTGCATTGCCCGCGTTTGTTGTCCCGGACCCGCATGTCTGTTTCTCGTGCCTCGTTTGCATCTGTCCGTGCACGTCTCATCGGTGGTTGCTGAGTCGTTGCCGGTGTCTCCGTTCCTATCGGGTTGGCGACGCCCATCATCGGTGTTCGTACGCAAACTATGTTCACCTGCGTCCATGTTCATGCCTGGCCGGAGGTCTTGCTGGTTCGTGTTCTCCGCGGTTATCACATTGAATGTGTTGGTGTGTTGCATAGGTTCACCCAGGCATGTGTTTTGGCTCGTTATGCGTTTTTTCGCGACCGCGAACAGTTTGACTTCTTGCCTGCGATTCTGTTGATTGAGCCGCACTCTTAAGGCCTGGTAGGCCGCCGGGAGAATCGTACAGCGGTTAATGGAAGAAGGTATGGTGTGCCAGGCTTCGAGCGTTTCTCCGGCTGTTTGGTCGAAACCTCGGCCTAGGATTTCGGCGTCATGGAAAGAAAAGGTGTGTCCAGAGGCCGCACAGTGTTCCGCCACCAACGAGAGCTGATCCATCCTTCTTACAGCCCTTGCGTGCTCACTCATGCGGGTCTGTAGTCGCTTACCGGTCTCTCCGACATAGTTCGCCTCACAGGAACCGCATTGAACACGATAGACGACGTTCGCCGTTTCGCCGCGTGACAGGGGGGCTTTGGGTCTCATGACCAGACGTCTTATTGTCGCCTCAGGTTTGTGGGCGACGCCGATCCCCAATGGTTGTAAGAGACGCGCAAAAGCTTCAGATATGTTCTCGATATATGGCATTGCCCGCCACACTTTCAGTGGTTCTATCACTGGTCTTATAACTTGCCTCGGAAGTCTGCTGCGTTCTATGAAGCTACGAGGATAACCGTTGGAGGTGAACATTCGTTGAAGATAGTGGAGCTCGGCTGCTTTGTCGCCTTTCTCGCTACAATGAGTTTCCGCCCTTTTGTAAAGCGTCCGTACGCAGCTACGTTTGTGGCACAATGGGTGGTTACTTTGGTAACTGAGGACTTGACGTGTGTTGGTGGCCTTTCTATATACCGTTGTCCTTAGACTGCCGTCGGTCTTACGGTGGACTAGGACGTCTAAGAACGCCATTTGACTGTTGGCCTCAGCCTCCATTGTGAACTGAATTTCCGGATAGATAGAGTTCAGGAGAGCGTGAAATTCGGTGACCATTTCGCGTTTGAGAACGACAAAAGTATCGTCCACATACCTTGCCCAAAATATTGGTCTGTGGTTCGTGAACACACGTGTCTCTAGCTTTTGAAGGACCGCCTCAGCAATGAAACCAGACAGCGGCGAACCCATCGGAGTCCCTTTAATCTGTTCGTAGACTGTTCCCTCAAAGGTGAAGTAGGTTTTGAGGCAGAAAGTGAGCAGCTGGATGAGGTGCGCCCGTTTAGGCTTATTGATTACCTCGTTGTTTTTGTCGGTTGTGATCGGGAATATGATGCCTGAGCTCAGACTCGAGCCCTCGCAGGCGGTCGCATAGCGACGTGTAGCATATGATGAAATTGAACCGACAAAGACAAGGGAGACCGGAATGGCCATTTCTGGCTTATTAGCCGTCATCAGCCGTCATTAGCCGTTCATCATATGCTACACGTCGCTATGCGACCGCCTGCGAGGGCTCGAGTCTGAGCTCCAGGGCACAACGGAACATACATGTTCCTTAAGCAGATCGGTGAGCCCCACACTATCATCATATTCCCGATCACAACCGACAAAAACAACGAACCCGTGGCTCAATGGTTGAGCGTTCGACTCAAATACTAAAGGTCGCGGGTTCGAATCCCAGGTGTGCCACACTTGGGATTGGGTATGACTGGCTGATGACGGCTCATAAGCCAGAAATGGCCATTCCGGTCTCCCTTGTCTTTGTCGGTTCAATTTCATCATATGCTACACGTCGCTATGCGACCGCCTGCGAGGGCTCGAGTCTGAGCTCCAGGGCACAACGGAACATACATGTTCCTTAAGCAGATCGGTGAGCCCCACACTATCATCATATTCCCGATCACAACCGACAAAAACAACGAGCCCGTGGCTCAATGGTAGAGCGTTCGACTCAAATACCAAAGGTCGCGGGTTCGAATCCCAGGTGTGCCACACTTGGGATTGGGTATGACTGGCTGATGACGGCTAATAAGCTAGCAATGGCCATTCCGGTCTCCCTTGTCTTTGTCGGTTCAATTTCATCATATGCTACACGTCGCTATGCGACCGCCTGTGAGGGCTCGAGTCTGAGCTCCAGGGCACAACGGAACATACATGTTCCTTAAGCAGGTCGGTGAGCCCCACACTATCATATATATATATATATATATATATATATATATATATATATATGATAATAAGGTGAAATCAATAAAGATGGGGGAGACCAGAATAACCATTTATGGCTTATTATTTATGTATAGTATGATACAACTGTTCACAGTAGCCGAATTTTACCTTCCAATTTAGGCTGCTATAGTAAAAGTGGTGTTCGAAACTTCAGCAGCATGAACAAGGACGCGATGGGGTACTGAAACTTTAACGGAATACTCAGCTGAGGTAAAGCTTCCCTCTGAAAGATGGGGATATCCTACTTTCTGTCTACTGAGGCCAGCTTAGTTCAGCGGGTAATTGCATTTTTGTTCACCCAATATATTTGCATTCACTAGCGCATACGAATTCATGCAGATAACTCGCCGTGGCTTCCACAAGCAGTTCTAATTCTACTTGATCTAATTAGGGTCGTGTTCGCTCGGTTGAGAGCCGAAAGATGGCTCATGTCGTTTCCCAATCCTCCCTACCCACATCTGACAAAAACGTGGAAAACCCTGCAAAATGGCCGAGAAAATAAAATTTTGCCTCTGGTTAACTTCTTGCTAGAAGGCGTTTTCGCTCCTGTGTGTAGGTTTTTGCATGAATTCAGGTTAAGGAACATTTTAACTGGCCGTCACTGCAGCCCCAGACGAGGTGTGCAGCCAAGCAGACGCTGAGTAGTTACCACATGACTGCATATCGCTTGCCAAGTCTCTGTGATATATTTGACAGGGCATTTAGTTTGCTCTGTGTGAATACGCATTTAAACCGCTGATTCAACCATGTTTGGCTGAGTTAAGCTTCGCTCATCCAGGCAATTTGAGTGCACTTTTTATTATAAAACTTTACACATAGGTGAGTTGAGCTTTTCGTTAAAGAGGATTTATATGACCTACTAAACAGGACATGAGACCAGAAACCTCCCTCAAGATAGCTGTCTTTGCGCTATGCTTAGTGGGTAAGGGTAGAATGCTTCGTATGACCTTCTAAACAGGACACGAGAGTATGAACTATCATGCCCGGTTAAAATAGGTGGCCTTACGATAAATTTCAGGAAGGGCAAATATGCCCGTGTCTTAACGCTAACACTAACCCCAACATTAAACTAAACTGTCACCTTCATCTTAACCCTAACCTACTTTAAACCTACATTTACCACGATAACAACCTTAACTCTTCGCCTAATCATGACCCTAAACCCAACTCTGACCTTAACTTCAAACTTAAACCTAATCTTAAACTTAGTTTAGCACCTACGTTAATCCTTAGCGTAATTTACTTGGAATTTAGCTTAAAGCCACACGTTTTGTGGACGGTTCCTTTTTCCCATGTCCTGTTTAGGTGGCCATACAAAGCGTCCTTACCGAGTTAGGTTTAGGGTTACAGTTACTGTTATGGTAAATTTACATTAAGTTAATTGTTAAGGATAGTGTTTACTGCAGTGTCGGAGTTTAAGGAAGGATTAGGATTGTGATTAGCTCTATGGTTTAGATCTATGTTAGGGATCATGGCGGGGTTAGGACATGGGAATACTGGCCATCCCTAGAATCATACGCAGGGCCGTCTTTGTTACTTGGACTGGTCCGGCCTATTCCCGGGTCGCACTCCGACGACGAGGTAAGCATTTCCAGGTAACCAATACTACTTGGTGCAATGGAGGTGGAATCAATTATCCCAAACAGGACTCGGGAGTAGGAACGCCCCCTCTGGTAATGCAAGTAGCCCTGGGCTGAATGCCGGTAAGAGTAAATATACCCCTATCCTAACCCTTTTTCCTTTTAATTAATTACAAAGCACCCTTATTACGGACTCTTCGTGTTCTCATTCCCTGGCTAGGGAGGGAGGGAGGATATAAGCGATCCCCACCTTCACTGGTATTTAGTATGGTGTTTACGTGAATGGGTGATGCCTAAACGCAAAAAGTTTTCAATTTTAAAAACTAGACTCTTCATAATTAAATGCCACCTAAGTTCTTGGCCCAACTCCTACTAAACATAAGTGATAACTTTTTAATATCTGGCGCTCTAGTGGCCTCACTTTTAATCACCATCTTTCATGGGAGGCCCGCCATGAAGGCTGTTGGGTGCAGTTTATGGGGTTTTCCCACCTCCATTGTACCAGATCATGAAGATCAGCCAGTAATCCTTAGTCCGATACATATGCTCTCTAAAATCATAACCGTTGCCTCCCAGTGACTCTGGCACCTTCCCTTACTCCCACTCGTTTTGCATGAACGTAGACGGTACCCTCTATCTCTCCCTCCTCACACTCCCAGTAATTTTCTTTGACATGGACTGTTGTTAACGTTCCTAGTATTCATGTTTATTTTTCTTGGATAGGGATTACTTTCATGGTGCCCTTAACCGGCCACAAAAAAGGAACGCATCACCCGGGTAACAAAGGTGATCCTGCGCATAACTCCAGGAAAGAAAAATATTCCTGTGTCACAAACCTAACACTACCTCTAACGTAAACGTAAGCCATGGCCATAATCTTTACCCTAACTCTACCCCAAACCCGAACACTATAGTTACGACTAATTCTAATGTGAACCCTAAGCTTCAACCTAGAAAGGTAACCAGATACGCTTTATTTTGAAGGTATTATTTCAAATTTTTCAGCACAGACGTTCATTTCTGGGCGGACTTTCTAAATTCGCGACGCCCTCCTTTCACCCGGCACTCGCCTTCCACGCAACAAAATGGACCAGCTGAAAGGGAATTTTTTGGTGTTAACTCACAGGTATTGGAGATGCCGTAACGACATTTTTTTTCTGTTTGCCAAAAGAATGCTCTCACGACTTCTTTAAGGGACTTGGCATTTGTCGAAAGAAACGGCCCTTATTTTTAGAGGAAAGGCCATCTTTTTACTTCTCTCTGTTGCAAGGAAGGAACAAACTTCGCTCGATGTGTTGCATCACTAAGTTCCACGATATATGCTGTGTGCACATGCTATGAAGTCAATACTAATTGAACTAAAACCTGGGGAATCTGAAAAAATGCTTAAATAAGCAGTGAATTCGGAAATCTTCTAGTTTAGCCCACTGGCACGCGTTGGCGGGTTTACACATATCAGCCAAATAGAAAATTGGTGACAGAAGCGAAAGGGTGATTTGTAGGCACGATCGCTGGAACACGAAGGCTATTCATCCGACCTTCCGGATTTTTGCTCTAACATATCGTCAGAGGAATCAAGAGCTCCGGGCAAGATGCACGTGGAGTGAGAATCCGAAACCTGAAATGAAAAAAAATCCTGCTCCACTAGCCGCCACCTTTCCTGTCCACTTGATATATATATATATATATATATATATTTCTGCGGAGGCAGCTGAGATGGAAGTGATTCAGCTTCCTGGCTTGGTTCGAGTAGACGGTCCAGGTCTCCACCCCGTAAAGGAGTTTCGTCAAGATGAGGGTCTTGTACATCTACAGTTTGGTGTTCAGGTGAATACCGTGGCTATGCCAAACGGAGGCCTGCAGCCGGCCGAAGACCTGAATGGCTTTGGAGATCAGTTGGGCAAACTCGTCATCGATTCTCGTGTTGCGTGCCAGCGTACTTCATAGATAAGCGAAGGTTTCCACGTTTTTGAGTTGAGCACCGTTGACATTGATTCGTGGAGCATTGTATTGCGCGCCGGGTGGTGGCTGGTGCATGACAACCGTTTTGGCTGTACTGATTGTTAATTCGAAATCGGCGCAGCCTGCGGCGAAGAGTTCCATGCTCCTTTGCATTTCCTCCTCCGTCACGGTGTTAAGGGTGCAGTCGTCCGCAAAGAGCAAGTCATGGACTGTAGTCGTAGAGACATGCGTTGAAGCCTGGATACGCCGACTGTTGAGAAGGTGTCCGTCAGTTCTAAAGGCGATGCGGATCCCAGGCTGCTCATCACGGTAGGTGTCCATCAGCATAGCCGAGAACATGAGACTGAAGAGGGTGGGGGGCAGTACGCAGCCCTGCTTCACTCCGTTGGTCACTGCGAATGCTTCGGATACCGTCCCGTTGTCAGTTACGCGCGTTGTCATCCCCCCCATGAAGCTGAAGCACCATGTGCGTGAACCGCTCAGGACAGCCGAATTTCTGCATGACTTTCCACATTCCGTCGCAATTCACAAAGTCAAAGGCTTTTGTCAGATCCACGAAGGTAGTATATAGATGTGTTCGCATTTCCTGGCCCTTCTCTTGTAACTGGCGAGCGGCAAAGTTCATGTCCGTTGTTCCGCGGTGTCGGTGGTAGCCACATTGGCTTTCTGAGAGCAGGCCCTGCTCTAGGTGACCGTTCATACGATTGAGAAGGATACGGGCGAAGATCTTCCCGGCAATGTTGAGCAACGAGATGCCTCTGTGATTATCACAGAGCTGCCGGTTCCCCTTCCGTTTGTAGAGATGGACGACGGTCACATCTTTGAACTCCTGAGGAACTTGTCCTTTGCACCACACCTCCTGGAAGAGTGTTATGAGTTCTGCCATCAGCCGAGCCCCGCCGTGCTTGTAGAATTCCAATGGGAGAGCGACACAAATTAGCCTGGGCCACCTACGGGGTTGCTGTCGCCCCCACCGTCGGACTTCTTGAGAGGGAGGAGGTGGGAAGTTCGGGAGTCAAACATACCGGGTGTCGAGGCACACCCAACACCGGAGACCCTCACCGGGTTTAGCCCGCTGGTCGTTACGGTTGCCCAGGGTGTGGCCACTGGAAGAACCCAACTTCGAGGAGGCAGAGGTGAGAGTTGGGTACCAGTAAGAGGCGGCCACAGGAGCATTCACCACCTGTAAGAGTCAGATGG